>CAKAOJ020000024.1:2935000-3170000 GCA_916701645.2 Sebastolobus alascanus | reverse complement strand
GCTCCAGTGGTGGAAGAAATAGGCCTATTTAGATCATATAGCCTAAGTAAAAGTAGCCTAGGCCTACTAATACCACACTGTGGAAATAGGTCTACTCCACTATAAGTCCTGATAAAAAATAGGCATACACAAGAGAGTTCATTGGGATCATGGATTCTCATTATCAGTAGTCAGACAAATGTAGTGCAGCAAGCAGGACAATATTTCCGACTCAAATGTAGTGGAGTAGAAGTATTAAGTGTTAAAAAAAAATGGAAATGTTCAAGTAAAGTGCAACTTAAATTTGTGAGTTAAAATGAAGTTGAGTAAATGTAGGCTACTTCCACCACTATTGACAACCAGCTGGGTGAATGGGTCCAACACTGGTTGAATGTTCAATAGCAGCATCAGGTGTAACTATATAAATGCACTCAGAAACTTGCACTTTACTTGAGTAGTCCCATGTTATTGATATTTTCTACTCCACTATAATTAAGAGTAAAATGTAGGCTACTTTGTTATTGCCTACATTAAGATACATTTATCTGACATAAAATAAGGTTTTTCATATAAAATATATAATTTAATCTTATAAAATATGATACGTCCATCCAACAGCAGTTACAATTTGCTCCATGTTGACCAGATACAAGATTAAAATGCTGATAATAATGTGTCAAAACATCAGTTTACTCATACAAGTACATTTTGATTGCACTTGTGTGTGTTTACATGTACATTTACTTGTATGTAGGCTACATATAAACAGGCTACTGTTTTATAACAGTTGTAAATAAGATCATCTCTTTGAAATGTTTACCATTTTTGGAAGATAACTCTCTATAAGTTCATCTTTGAATACCAGAAACTGTTTATGAGACATTCTTCCTCTAAAGCATCACCCTGATGACATTTGCTCAGTGGGCTACATCTGATGGGAGGGTCTTTTGTTCTCAGAAAATATGATGCCATCAGAATCTTATTAAAATTAGAACATGTCAGTGGCTATCAAAAATACAATAACAATTAAAAAATACTGTTAGTACTAAACCCTGTCCCTGAAACCAAGCAGTACTTCTATAAAGTACTACTACAACTATTTGTATGAATTTGATTGAACACAACTTTATTTTGGAATATGAACCATGTGAACAGTGTAAAAAGTAAAGTTTTTAAAATTACATTTTGATATAGAGCCACTGTATAAGATGGACTTATAATGCCAGACCAGACTTAGTTGTTATTGTACTTTAATTGTGCAAATTATCAAACGAATAATTAATCAATCAACAACCTGGATGTTTTGTGAGCCCTTAGTTGGTAATCCAGCCTTTTCTTTAGCTCTCTAATACACTTTTAGCTGTTTAGGGAGTTTTGCACTTTCTAGCTGTTGTTCACTCGAATTTTAAATGCTTATTGTACGTTGCTTTGGACCAAAATGCCAAATGAATGTAATATAATGACAGAATATTTCTTCACCTGTCTGATTCTACCTCCATATCATGCATCTAATCAAACTGGATCCCTGTTGACACAAATACCTACATGACTGATGATGAATGATTGAATTGATCATTTACTTCATGGGGTCTGGTGGGGACAAGCATAGAGTAGCAGGCAGCTCCACCTTCTGGACATCAACTGGAACGACAGGTCAGGATACCTGAACAACAGGTGACTTTCCTGGTTATTAACTTAACTAATTATTATTTTCATTATGCATTAATCTGCTGATTATTTCCTCAATTAATCGATTGATTGTTTGGTTTGTAAAAATAGTGAAAATAGTGAGAAATGCTGAAACCACAAAGTGACACCTTTACAATGTTTGTTTTGTCAAATCAGCAGTCCAAACCTCAACATTATTACAAATACGTTACAATTATTACGGTTATTAAAAGGAAAAGCAGCAAATTTTCACGTTTATGAAGCTGGAACCATGAAATGTTTTTACATGAAAAATGATTTAAACCATCAAAATAGTTGACAATTCATTTTCTGTCAATGGACTCATCGCTTCAGCTGTACTTTAGATTTTCATATCCTATATTTGCAAAATTCTTATTCTGCAAAGTAACTAAAACTGTCAGATAAATGTAGTGGGGTGGATATATAAAATACTCAATTCAAGTACAAGCACCTCAATTTGGACTTAAGTACAGAACTTGAGTAAATGTTGTTCCATTCCAACACTGCAAATAAAACCATTTAACCCTCTGAGACCCGCGATCCGACCGCATTTACTGTCTTTCAGAGGCTATAACAGGTTCAGTTTTAGAGCTAAAAGGTTTATGAAACTAGAAAACCAAAGGAATCCTTTGGTACCAACCATGTCATACTAGCTTATCGGGAAGAAGGCTAAATAACGCTTCAACGTTGGGCTAAATTTTTGAGAGGGAAAACTGGCATGGCCATTTTCAAAGGGGTCCCTTGACCTCTGACCTCAAGATATGTGAATGAAAATGGGTTCTATGGGTACCCACGAGTCTCCCCTTTACAGACATGCCCACTTTATGATAATCACATGCAGTTTGGGGCAAGTCATAGTCAAGTCAGCACACTGACACACTGACAGCTGTTGTTGTCTGTTGGGCTGCAGTTTGCCATGTTATGATTTGATCATATTTTTTATGCTAAATGCAGTACCTGTGAGGGTTTGTGGACCATATTTGTAATTGTTTTGTGTTGTTAATTGATTTCCAATAATAAATATATACATACGTGAAACAGAATCCAGGAAGTCTTGCTGGATATATCGTCCTCAAGTAGTGCAGACAACCATGGAAAAAACTAAGGCACTCCGTCTTCTTCTTCTTCTTCTTCTTCTTCTTCTTCTTCTTCTTCTTCTTCTTCTTCTTCTTCTGCAGTGTCTGATTTGTCAGATTTTTTAAATTTTCCCATCAATCCTGATCTCTTTAGGAAGCTAACCAAATATCTCCTGTAGTCATATATATAATATTTATTAATTAATCTTAATTCACATGGTAGTTATTTGTCCCATTAATTGGTTGTCGAATGTCAATATCTTGTGTAATATGAGTCCGTCAGGGAAGACAACAAAGGGGGGAAAGAGAGAGAGATGGAAGAAGGAAAGAAAACACAAGACAGTCGGAGTGCTCTATAATTGTAAAATATAGGTTTGCCTGTAAATATTTGCTCGTAAAATGCATTTATTAGAATTCTGCAGGTGTCAAATATGATAAATAGAGTATAATAATACAATAAATAATACTTACACATGGGAGGGCGGTGAACACAGTGAATATTGAGTATTGCATATACAAACATCTCATCAACGGCAGCAGATTTTCTGTACTTCTAACTGTGTAAGAGCTCACTGTGATAGTAAGCCTGTACCATTTACCTATACTGACTGCAGACGCTTCTATTGGTTATTCACAAAACACACACAAATGATCATAAAGACTATAACTTCATACAATCACACTGTGTTAACATGGCTCAGTTTCAGTTTTCACTTGTCAACATGATGTGTCCTGCAGTGGCCATGCTGTGTATGGAGGCATCAGGTGCTGCAGGTCCTGAAAGATGGTTCTATTTTTATTTTGATCGTATCATGTACGGGATGTGAACATAAGTTATTATATTGTCTGTACAAGATCAAATGTATTCTTCTCCGTACATTTCTGTCAGTTTTGAGGTGATGGGAAATCATACACATCACAAAGCATGAAAAAAAAACACATGCTGGTATCATCCATTTGACTAAAATTCAAATATATATTAGCCTTTATAGTATAAATAATATACACACACAGGCGCATGCGTCAGTGAAAGTCATGGAAAAAGAACGGTGACGCGCGAACAAGGTCATATAAGATCTGCAGACCTTTGCTCTCTCTCACTTTGCACTCGGATTTGACACGAGTTGACCTTTTGCAAAACTGACTGCTGGCGAGCTGAACTCTTTGGAGGAAAGCATTTGGAAATATAAAAATATATATATATAAATTCAGATTGTAATATATATTACAAAGTGAATTTAGCCCTCCGAAGAGAGGGGGTGGTGGTGGGCCAAAATTATAATAATAATAAAAATAAAAATAAAAATAAAAATAAAAATAAAAATAAAAATAAAAATAAAAATAAAAATAAAAATAAAAATAAAAATAATAATAATAATAATATTAATAATAATAATAATAATAATAATAATTTTATATATATACAAATTAAATATACAAAATTAAAAAATTAAATTAAAAAAATTATATATATAACAAAGTAAATTTAGTCCTCCGAAGAGGGGGGGTGGTGGCGGGCCAAAAAAAATAAATAATAATAATAATGATTATATATATAAATTAAATATATATATAAAATTAAAAAAACAAAAAAAACAATTATATATATATATCTAACAACGTGGATTTAGTCCTCCGAAGAGGGGGGGTGGTGGCGGGCCAAAGAAAAAAATAATAATAATATATTTTAAAAAATTATATATATATATATATTTATATCCCTTCATTGGCTATTGATTTGAAAATGAATGAAGACAATGTGAAGTGAAGTGATATAAAAATTATATATATAAAATTAAAAAATGAAATTAAAAAAATGTACATATTTTTACAGTATATATATATATATATATATATATATATATATATATACATACATACATATAACAATGTGAATTTAGTCCTCCGAAGAGAGGGGGTGGTGGCTGGCCAAAAAAACCCAACAAACTTCTATATTTTAAAAAATTATATATTTATTTAAAATTATAAATATAGTTGATAGACAGGACTCTCCTCTCAGGCCTGGTCTTAAGAGGAGACCCCTCTTCCTGATCCAGGCCTGATTACCCTGATCACTGCTCCTTTGTGTTGAATGAAGCCAGTTGAGGTATTTGACTGAAATGCCTCAACTGGCTCCTACTGTACATGTGACATGCTGGCCTGAAATTCATGCTGAATCAACATAATTTGTTGACAAAGGAAAGTACAAGATACTGACTTGGTAAGTGACCTACAATAGTCTAATAAAGACACTAGATTACATATATACCTGTTTATTCATTTAATAGCACTTATTTAATAAGTTAAAGATTATTCACTCTTTTGTACTTTGATTTCTTTGTATTTTTACTGAGGTGACAATGACTTGAGATACAGGTATGGAAATCATTAATAACATTATCATCATTATTATCAGTAATTCATATATTATTTATTTTACTCACTTTGTTATATGTTTTTACTCGGGTGCAGATAGCCCACCGGAGAGAGAAGACAACGTGGAAGACCGAGATCCATCCACTCAACCAGCCAAACATCCAGGAAGCTTCAGCACCACAGCTGAACACACTGAACACATTTCAGCACCAAACCTGCTCCCAGAGCCCAAACCAGTGCGGCAACACTTAGAAGAAGACGACAGCCCCAGTCGAGACGATGAGGAGCGTCCCAAACTCACCTGTGCACATGAAACTGTCACTATGTGCTTCCTCTGTGGTGGCAGGTTTGTGAAGCTCCTCACACACGCTGCAGCATCTGCTCGCCTCCATGTGCACAAATCAAGACACTGACGGACCTTTATCATTGATTATAGGCATTATTTATATCATTATTTTGCCTACAATTGTTTACTGTGCAGTACTTTCATACACAGTAGGTTGGTGTTTGGTTTTGAATTCATTAAAATGGACTAAATGTGACATGATCCAGTGTTCTGTGAGATCCTCTACCCTCAGTGATGCTGCGTTAACATGAAGCTTCTTAAATACTGAATCCACTGCAGGTGTCACAATGTTTTTATTGGCTAAAATGCTTTCAGGTTTCTAAACATTTTGACACAGATGATATAAAACTCCATAAAATTTGTTTTAATTGAGGCCTGAAAATCCACAAATTCAGATTCTTCTCACTTTAATTTGGACAAAGTAACCAGAGGAATCTGGTCAAATCAAGTCTCATTTTAGATAAAGTATTAAAATGACCTCAGGGCAATGAAGCCTAAAGTTTAGGAAGGTTTGTTGACTTTTTTTTTTTTTTTTTTAATATATTAAAAGAAAACATTAATATATTTATTTAAATATATTTAATGATATAATTAATATATGTGCACATATGCTTGCAAATAATTTTTTTATGTACCACAATATGGCTCTTCGCCTTCGACTAATCTGAATACAAATTAAGGAAAAAATCCACCCTCACATTGTCTGTTTTTACACTTCAGGGGTCAGTAACTTTTAGGATTTCACTTTTTAATTTTCTCAAATGAGTTCCTCCACTATTTCAGAATGCCTTTCAGAAACTTCAAAGAACAGGTACAATACTCACAGCAAACAGATCAAGAATTTCTCCAGTTGAGAAAAAGGGACAGTTACACCACTTTCTAAAAATGCAACATGTCTAGTGCATTGCATTCTGGTCCACTGAGGCCAGTCGCGGGGAAGAAGAAGAGTTAACAGCTTGCTGTGAAGCTGCAGCTTTCTTTTGTTTGGTGTCTTTTGATTCAGTTTAAATGTAGTTTTACTGAATTTCCCGTGTTTTATTTTTGCCTTTGTTTCAGTGAACTCTTTGTTAATAAATACCACTTTGATTATGAGGGATTGATAGCAAATATTATGATTACAGATGATGTAGCTGCAAACCACTTATCCCTACAAATATGAAAATATTTGATAAAATAAACAATAAAATGTGCCCAAACATAATGTATAGCCCAAATAGCTGTTTGTAACAATCAAGTATTTCTGGGTGGACTTTACCTTTAACTCATAGTTGCCTTTTACCTCAGAGGAAGTGATTATTAGTCAACTGCAGTTAGAACAAACGGGATGGCTTTGAATACTATTTATTTATTTATATACACCCTTTCATACACAATAAAAACATCAGTGCTCTATGATCACTTCAGTGGTGTGTGCAGCTTTATATTTTTACTCAAATGAATAAAATATGTTACTTTATTGACACCAAAGAATCTTTTCCCCACGACAACAGTTTGACAAAGGAGTGATTTTATAAACTGGTGTTTAGGTCAACACTTACCAACATTATACACCATTTGAATGAGACTCCACACTGTGTAACCTCAACATCCCCGTCGAAAGAGAGGAAATAGACTGGGCAAGATTTTGGGGGCCCTCCTTACTGTTTTGTTTGTTTGTGAGACAAGTCAAATGTTTGGACCATTTAGCTAGCTGTCTGACAGAATAGTGTCCGGGAGATTCCTTTCCACCCCGTTCCCACCCTGAGTGTGATGTAAGAGCAATATTGCTGTTATGTTAATATGGTCAATTACTATTAGTCACTGGTACGGGTTAGTCTGTATTTAACCCCCTGAGACCCACGGGATCGCGGGCGGGCTAAATTTTTGTGAGGAAAAACTGGCATGGCCATTTTCAAAGGGGTCCCATGACCTCTGACCTCAAGATATATGAATGAAAATGAGTTCTATGGGTACCCACGAGTCTCCCCTTTACAGACATGCCCACTTTATGATAATCACATGCAGTTTGGGGCAAGTCATAGTCAAGTCAGCACACTGACATGCTGTATTGGGCAAAACCAATGCAGTTTTTTGAATGCAGTATAAATGTTTTATTTTCAGCTATTCTAAAATGACGTTTTTGAATATTTCTGCATACTGGGGTCCCTAAACAGTCTTGAAATTGCATAAATTGTGTATCACTGTAAAACTGAGACTCTTGTGTATCCAATGAGCCCATTTTTTCTAAAACTTGACCTCACTGTATAAAATGACCTGTGGTGACCTCTAGGATAATCACAGCCTCATGAAACTTTACAACCACAAACTAGAGACCTAGAGCATTCAGAGGATGGATGGCTTTGGTAGATTGTCAATAAGGGGGTTTCTGAGCAGTTTCCAGAACAGAAGGTCTTGCCATCCAATCACAGAAAAATGCAATTCTTGCATACACTGATCAGCCATAACATTAAGACCACTGACAGGTGAAGTGAATAACATGGATTATCTCATTACAATGGCACCTGGCAGTGGGGAGGATATATTAGGCAGCAAGAGAACATTTTGTCCTTGAAATTGATGTGTTGGACGCAGAGAAAATGGACAAGCGTAAGGATGTGAACGACTTTGACAAGGGCCAAATTGTGATGGCTAGACGACTGGGTCAGAGCATCTCCAGAACTGCGGCTCTTGTGGGATGTTCCTGGTCTGCAGTGGTCAGGACCTACCAAAAGTGGACCAAGGAAGGAAAACCGGTGAACCGGCAACAGGGTCATGGGCGGCCAAGGCTCATTGATGCACGTGGGGAGCGAAGGCTGGTCCGTGTTGTCCGATCCAATAGAAGAGCTACTGTAGCTCAAATTGCTGAAAAAGTTAATGCTGGTTCCGATAGAAAGGTGTCAGAACACACAGTGCATCGCAGGTTGTTGCGTATGGTGCTGTGTAGCCGCAGACCGGTCAGGGTGCCCATGCTGACCCGTGTCCACCGCCAAAAGCGCCTACAATGGGCACGTGAGCTTCAGAACTGGACCACAGAGCAATGGAAGAAGGTAGCCCGGTCTTATGAATCACGTTTTCTTTTACATTATGTGGATGACAACGAGTTCGAGGTGTTGACTTGGCCTCCAAATTCTCCAGATCTCAATCCAATCGAGCATCTGTGGGATGTGCTGGACAAACAAGTCTGATCCATGGAGGCCCCGCCTCGCAACTTACAGGACTTAAAGGATCTGCTACTGACGGCTTGGTGCCAGATACCACAGCATACCTTCAGAGGTCTAGTGGAGTCCATGCCTCGACGGGTCAGGGCGGTTTTTGCGACAAAACGGGGACCTACTCAATATTAGGCAGGTGGTCATAATGTTATGGCTGATCGGTGTAAATCTCCAAATGTCAAAAGTTTTTGATACCAAATCACAGCATGGCTTTTTCTATGGTGTTCCTGAAGGTCTTGGTGTCTTAATATGGTATTATGGAGGGATTATTGATCATTTTTATCAGTTCTAGAATGGTAAAAAATCTGTGTAACAAATGGTATCAACCCAAAAATTGCTGCAGCAACTTATGAGACTTCTGTCATAATGTTCTAAACCTTTATATTCCTTTACAATTTATTTTAAATAATGAATTAATGAATGAATTCATGTTTATTTCTGATTTATGACTAGAACAACTTGACACAGTGCTGAGCTGCATCTCAAATGAATCTTCAGGTCCAGCTTTCAGATGATGTACACCACTTTTATGTGACATCTACTGTTGACCTGCTATCTCCCCCTAAATACCCCCTGTACCCCCCTAAAAAACACAAAAACGGGTCTATTGTGGGTCTCAGACGGTTAATGTTGAATCCTCATATTTTAGCAGCTGGTAGCAGAACACAATTGATATTTCCACTTGATGAATGACAGTTAATTGATTATCAAAGCTGTTATCAACTAATTTAGTCCCCATGAATAATTAAGTCTTCAGCTCCAATCACATCAACCACTGTAGTGTTACTGCAACATTAAAATGTCAGAACAGGTGTGTTGACTGTGAAATGACGCAGCAGAGAGCAGAAACACACCTGTGTGTTTACATGTCTGTTGTTGCAGCACAAACAGGCTGATTTTCCCTCTTTTTTCCTCAGTTCGATGTCTTTTGTTACTGATGCTGAAGCAATTACACGCCTCACTGCTTCAGTTATGAGTCATAGCACGCAAATGACTGCCGCTCCTGCCGCTTGCGCGTCTGCACAAATCGGCCTTGTGATAGGGCGGAGGAGCTGAAAGAGCGAGAGAGAGAGAGAGAATTCATTCACAGAGAAGCCGGTGGTGGTTATTTTTAGTGGGAGGAGGTGACAGGCAGCAGACGCCTTTGCAAACATTCCCACATCGCTTCGCTCCACCTTGAATTAACGCAGGATGTCAGCGTAGAGCCGTGCGTAAAAAGAAGCTGCGTGCGGCACCGCGGAGAGGAGACGTTTTACAGGCGATTTCACCTCGTTTCTGGAGGAAAAAATAATCCACTCTGCTGATTGCAAACGACGCAGCCGGTATTCCTGATTTCCTGCACAGACGTCTCGGTGGATCAGATCGGAAGCGTTGTTGCTGTTGAGGATACATTTGTTGGTTTTCTTATTATTATTAGCCTATTATTTTCGGGGGAGCGAGCTGCCTCAGTCAGGTGCAGAGAGAGAGAGAGACAGAGAGAGAGAGAGAGAGAACATCAGATCCGCCCAGCAGAGGTAAGAGACAAACAGACACGGATGACCGGCGGTGACACAATACCGTTTAACATCGGTTTAATGAACACACACACACACACACACACACACACACACACACACACACACACACACACACACACACACACACACACGTACACACACACGCACACACACACGCACACACGCACACAGGCCTGATGACTGATATGAATCCAGAAACGTCGATAACACCTGAGCACCAATTATATCCACGCAATCTTCGTATAATCACCTTAAATTAAGGTTTAGTTTCATTATATATGGGTATATATATTCTATAATATCCCTTATCATACATCTATAGGCACCCACAGTGTTCCTATGATGCTAAATATTGATTATAATGTATTGATTTAATGATAGGTTGTCAATTTCCTGCACCACCTCCATCATAATCTGAATTATTGGTCATATGGACCCTTTTGTGTTATATAGTTTATACATGTCCGCCCTAAAACCCAATAAAACACAATGTTCCTATAATATCCCATAATAACCTCACAGGTGCAGCGCGTCTGTGTCTCTCTGTGGGGAGTTGAGCCTCTATTGGCAACATGATGATGTCTTAATCTGCTGTAGTATGTCTATAATATTTCATCCCCCCATAGGAATGTATAGTCTTCCCACAATGACCCTATTGTACTGGATGGCTGTGTGTTTTTGTAATGAAACACAATGACACAAACTTCCTAAAATGTCATATTCCAATAATAATTATATGGCTTTTCTTTAATATATATTATTGTATCTTAGGTTAGGTTGTATCTCTTAGTGTTTCTGCTTTGTGGTGCTTTGTTGATATGTTGAGTTTTATCTTCATTAATACTCCCATATGTTAATCCTGTAGGGTTGTGGTTTTATGTGGTGTTGTTAAGGTAGGATTTATGCATTAACATATGTGGTCATAGTGAGTTTAAAGTGGTAGAGTTTATGGTGCTTTTTCTTACTGGTGCTGGAGGATAATTCAATATTATTATTTCTAATATTGGTATGATATTATTTTATGTGCAAATTTCTGTCCAAATTAAAGATTTAGCTTTTAAGGTGCTCCATACGATATCCAGAGCATTAATAAAAGATATAGAGGAGTAATGTCTACCTGAGCAGAGAATGAAGTCTCTCTCTCTCTCTCTCTCTGTGTGTGTTGTAATCCGAGCTTCTAAGTGCGTTGTTGACATAGCCGGGCCGGCAGTGCGTGCTTTTGGTGCATGTGAGCGTGCCCCACTGGCTAGCTCACGGCCACCGCTCTGCACTGCGCTCATTTGGTGGCTAAGCCGCCCACACATGATCAGTGGTAAAACCGCTCTGCGCTGGTTGTGCCATTGTTTTCCTATGGGGAGAGCGGTGCCACTTGACCTGGCGGAAGCCCTACCCTTGGCGTGGCGCACCACTCCAAATTGCCACTGATTATTTCAACTTTGACCTTGGATGCCGCTGACCTTTCAAAGTGTTACCAATGAGATAACAGCTGCAACTGTTGTTGTTGCCTAGAAACAGTGAATAGTGTTCCTTGCGCACTTTTCGATCACCTATTATTTCTGCGCTGCGCTTTGCCTCTGCAAGGCTCTGCGCCCTATGTTGGGGTGATTGAGGAGCAAATTTCTTATCATTTGAAGGCAGCGCGTTTTTTTTGTTTTTTTTTAGTCATAGGAGGCGGAAGCGCCGCAATAGTTCAGTTTTCGTGCGAGCAGTAGCCTGGCTGTTCACACCAGCTCAAGCTCATTTCTCCATGCCGCTCAACAAACGATTCTGCTTCTCTGCTCCACCCCACCTCTGTCTCTCTGCTTGGGTGTGTGTCTCGCAGTGTTTCGCAGCGCTTCCGCCTGTCTCCCGACGCTGCGGATCTAAGGCAGGCAGTGAAATTTGGTCACAACGATAAAAAGAATGGCTCTCAAGTACAACTCGGTTCCGTTCATTTGTATCAAAGAGACATTCAAAAGATATGGTTCGTTCGCGAACGTCGCATCACTATAGCGCCCACCCTCCGGTTCCCCCCGTGTTAACGCTGTTAGCTCTGTCAACACTGTTGAAATGCTCCCAGTCTTGCATTTAGTACCTTTTAAAAAACAAAACTAAGTGTCTAGAGCCATGCTAGCAGCTCTGTGAGGCTGTGGCCTACTTAGACACAGTGGTGATCTTACCCAAATGCTAAAATGCTGATGTTGAGCAGCTATAATGTTTACCATGTTCACTATCTTAGTTTAGCGTGTTAGCTGCAGGAATTAGCAGTAAACACAAAGTACAACTGAGGCTGAATGTGTTTAGTTCTGCAGGTATTTGGTCATAAACCAAAGTATTGGAGACATTAAAATGTTGACCTGATGATGGCGCTTGATGGAAAGTCAGAGGATCACCAAAGTTATTTCAATTCATCCTGAGGGGAACATGAATTTCTGAACCACATTTCATCACAATCCATCAAATAGTTGTTGACATATTTCACTCAAAACCACAAATGTCAACCTCATGGTGACACTGAAAAGTCAGTTGGATTCATCCTCTTGGGAACACGAATATCTGCACAAAAAATCATGCCAATGCATCCAGTAGTTGTTGAGATATTTCAGACTTGACTTGAATTTTTAGATCAGAAATTGATTTTAAGCAACCTGAACATTGTCTGTCTGAATTTGTGAAGCCTAAACGATAAGTGAGATGGCTTTTAATGAATAATATTTTAGTGCTTTTAAGTCAGTGGTATTTAAATTCAACATTTATGGATTCAGTTGCACTGACGGCATAAATCAAACTGCAACTTTGGAAAGCCGATTTCAAATTTGAAATCTTCACAATCTTTGCAAGGACAAGTTTTTTTTTTTTATCCAGACATCCCTGAAGTTTGTTTTTGAAGGTTTCCACCTTTGGTCTACCAACTCCTGAGGGGAATATCTGGCTCTTTAGCTGCTACATGCTCCGCTATGTTCACCAGCTAGTCTAACTGTGTCTGTCTGCTGTTTGCTGCTGAGCAGGTAGTGTACACTGGGTTTATCAGAAAACAGCTGAGACTGAACCAGGCAGGAAATGTGCTGCAAAACCAAAACTAGGAGCCAAAAGAGGCTAAAAAGATATAGAGCAATAGAGATGGAGATTATTCTCTGTGAAACTTGACATTGCACAGTGTCATTTGCGTCTGTGTTAATTTGAAACTTAATATGGAACTTTTCCTAGCATTCACACTCAAAAATCTAGGGATTTTAGCCAACAAGCTGCCATTTGTTCGTCAGTGTACTCTATTTTGACATTTTACATTGTGAATTAGTAATAGAAATCAGTACGACTGATTAAAGAGGCAGACGGGTCATCGACACATTCTATTTGCAAACTGTTTACTTATTGGAAGAGTGTATTAGTATATATGCTACCTTTTGGCAAACCAAGCATGAAACTCAGGCCATTTCGCTATGGGCGGCTGTCGCTCAGAGGTAGAGCGGGTCGTCCACCAATCTGAAGGTCGGCGTTTTCGATCGGCTCCTCCGGTCACATGTCGAAGTGTTCTTGAGCAAGATACTTAACCCCAAATTGCTCCCGAAGGCTGTGCCATCGGTGTGTGTGAATGAGTATTTAGATTAGATCCTGATGGGCAGGTTGGCACCTTGTGTATGGCAGCCTCTGCCATTAGTGTATGAATGTGTGTGTGTGTGTGTGTGAATGAGTGAATGTAGTGAAGCCCTTTGAGTGGTTGGAAGACCAGAAAGGTGCTATATAAATGCAAGTCCATTTACTTGGTATGGTGGTCGCAAGAAAACTTATTCTACTTATGTGGAAGTCAGACTGTGCACCAACATATGACATTTAGAGAAGAGAGTTGATGAATGTGTTATACTTACAAAGATTAAAGGTAGGGTCGGTAATGCTGAGATACTAGTAAGAGTACACTAGATTCTTAAATATGACCCAACTGAAATACCCAGCCCAGTGTTGCCAACTCTTTTCCAATGAAAGTAGCTAGCAGCAGTAGCTCCAAAAGTCGCTAAATCTAGCGCGAAAAGTCGCCAAGGCTGCAACACTGACAGTCCGTCGCTTCAGGCTTCCCTCCAAAGCCACTTCCCCAAAATTATCATAATGAATATAAACAATGAACATGGCTATTGTTAGTACACACAGCTGTTAAGCTAGCAGCTTGTGGTAGACTCCAATGACGCGCAATGAGTGCACGGGCAGAGTGCACGCAGGTAGACAGGCAGGTAGCGCGTCCAATCATTGCAAAGGCTTAATACAGTCCTGCGACAGCCACAGATACCAGATTCTTTTTCTTTTTTTGTCAGAGCATTTGATTTATTGATTACTGTCTGGATGTAATGAGAATTTCAACAACTAGCCTATGACAAAACATGTATTTGAACAGCACTACCAACCCTAGCTTTAAGGTCCTGTAGTTGGAACAAGACTGAGAGTTTTGTCCGACTTTGGAACCCTGAACTACATAGGCTTCCTCAACGGTGGTGGACTGACAGGTGGAAGAAGTACTCAGATCTTTTACTTTGGTATTTTTCAACCTGGACCCTATTTTCCCATGTTTTTGTATCTACGTGACTAATGGGGAAAACCCTTTTTGAAATTGGTCCAGTATTGAGGGAGAACACTGCAGCTGCCAGCCGCTAAACGAGCTGTAATGTAATCATTTGGGGCAACCTGGCACCATCATTTACATCCACTAAAAGTGCTTGTTTTTGCCACTGACAGGCTCAGATTGTTATTAGAAGTGTCTGACAACATTATGGAAAGGACCCTACAGAGAAAAGAACCAAAAGAAAAAGTAATCATAATGCAGAATGGCCAATTTCAGAATAATATATATAATATTACTGAATTATGATTATTGATGCATTAATGTGTTCATCACTTTAATGTTGCAGCTGGTAAAGGTGGGGCCAATTTTAACTACTTTATATACTAGCTTGTGAATTTTCCCCCGAAGGATCAATAAACTCTTGCCTTATCTTAAAATGTAATAATACAACAATGTATTTGTTGATTATATATTGTAGTATAAATGTGAATCTGCAAAGTAACTCAAGTTTAAAAATAAATGTCGTGGAGTACAAAGTACAATATTTGCCCCCAAAACGTAATAGAGTGGAAGTACAAAGTAGCAGAATATGGAAATACTCAAGTAAAGTACAAGTACCTCAAAATTGCACTTAAATACGGTACTTGCGTGAATGTACATAGTTACATTCCACCACTGTGGACTGGTGGTGTAAGCGTGTACCCTCTATTGCTGTGTATATGAATTTTAATTTACTAGTAATATTGAAGTCCTTTGATTTGTTTTTTGTAAAGTTAATCGTGGCCCTGTTGTTCAACTGATGTACTGAGCATTTGTCTTGTACTGAAAATAAATGTAAAAGAGTAAAAAAGATTAGTAGGATTTTGACTGTCTGTCTCATAAACAACTGATAACATGATAGGTCTTGAATAGAAAGCAGAAGCATCGAGTGACAGATGCTGCAGAAGACTTTATTCAATTTGAATGGAAGAAACAGACTGTGTTGAATCAAAAAAATTCCCCCGAATCATTCTTGACATGCAGCAGAAAGTCAGTTATTTTCCGCCAAATTAACCACATGATAAGTCTCATAAAAATCCAGAGGTTATAAGCGAATATCTAGCACAGCTAGAATCATCATTTCAGATAGATTTCATAGATTTCGTTGTGTTTTCTTTCCTCCCCCGGTCGCTGACAGAGAGGATGAGTCTCCACTGACACAGCCATCCACGCTAGATTGAACCCAGCAGGATCTTCAGCTCTGACTCATCTGCCGCTCACATTCGCTCAGTTCTTCACACTGACCCCTACCTGTCTGCAAGGTCGACCACTGAGGCAGCTCAGGCTTTTTATTTGTCTTGACAGGTGATGTCTAACAGGAAATGTGTGTTTGCACTGTGTCTTTGTTTAACACGCTGTGCGGTTTGTTGGCTCTTTGTGCTTGAGTCATGTTTGGCTGCAGTCGGGTGAAAACTTCTAAAATGTCAGCGTTCCAGGAACAAAGAGGAGACAGCTTTGTGCAGTTTTCAGCTCATTCGACAGGTTTCATCACAGCTAGAGGTCGGACGTCTTTCCTCTGAGGAACATTTAATCTGAAGTGAAAAAATAAAACCTGTTAAACTGTTAATTGCCTTCGACACTAGAGTCATTAAAAAAACCCATTTGCATTCAAAGCAAAGGTTTTATTGGTTGTATTCAGGACATTTTAGTTCCACAGCTGAAAATAGGTTTGTCTATGTTGTCACCTACCATGTATACAATGCAGTGTTTGTTTACCATGTGAACAGTTTATTTCACATGCAAAGAGACACGAGAAATACAATTTTCTTCAATTAAACGGGATATTTACCCTGTGAGGGGCATATAAACCATCATTGTTGTTAACTTTATTACAGTAGGTCATTGTAGACTCCTCTATATCTATACATAGCAAATAGTTTTAGTAATTTTCTGCTTCATTAATGTTGAAATTAAGACATTAAGACTTGAGAGTTTTGTTCACCAATAATAAGTCCTTGTCTCAGGAACGCCTTCTCTGTCTTTTAAAAGGTAGCAGAGGATAGTGAGTAAAAAAAGCTGCAACAAGCTCCACCAAACAGATGAGCTGTGTCCGAAATCTTTCCTTTTATGTATAGGCCTAAATGCAAAAGACTGTAAAAATGAGGAGGATGAAACATGGATTGTGAAAAGTGAGTTGGACATGTCCTCCATGTCCCCAGTGGAAATTTTGCCCTCGTTTAGACGGATTTTCATGATACTGATTGTGTTTTTTCTCTCTCTCCTCAAACCAAACCTCCAGATGGCGAAGGCAGACCAGCGTTTCGGCCAGCGGGACGGCTCCGACCAGAACTTTGACTACATGTTCAAGCTGCTGATCATCGGCAACAGCAGCGTTGGGAAAACCTCTTTCCTGTTCCGCTACGCCGACGACTCCTTCAGCAACTCTTTCGTCAGCACCGTGGGCATCGACTTTAAGGTGAAGACGGTGTATCGCAACGACAAGAGGATCAAGCTGCAGATCTGGGTGAGGATGGATGGATTTATGTTTGTCTCATACTGTAACAGACAGTAACATATCATGATATTATATACTATAACATTGTAACATATATTATATACTGTAACATATCATGATATAATATACAGTAACAGACAGTAACTAATCATGATATAATATACTGTAACATACAGTAGCATATCATGATATAATATACTGTAACATACAGCAGCATATCATGATATAATATACTGTAACATACTGTAGCATATCATGATATAATATACTGTAACAGACAGTAACTAATCATGATATAATATACTGTAACATGCAGTAACATATCATGATAAAATATACTGTAACATACAGTGACATATCATGATATAATATACTGTAACATACAGTAACATATCATGATATAATATACCGTAACATACAGTAACATATCATGATATAATATACTGTAACATACAGTAACATATCATGATATAATATACTGTAACGTACAGTAGCATATCATGATATAATATACTGTACCATACAGTAACATATCATGATATAATATACTGTAACGTACAGTAGCATATCATGATATAATATACTGTAACATACAGTAACATATCATGATGTAATATACTGTAACATACAGTAACATATCATGATGTAATATACTGTAACGTACAGTAGCATATCATGATATAATATACTGTAACGTACAGTAGCATATCGTGATATAATATACTGTAACATACAGTAGCATATCATGATATAATATACTGTAACACAGTAACATTTCATGATATAATATACTGTAACATACTGTACAGTAACATATCATGATATAATATACTGTAACATACAGTAGCATATCATGATATAATATACTGTAACACAGTAACATATCATGATATAATATACTGTAACATACAGTAACATATGATATAATATACTGTAGCACAGTAACATATCATGATATTATATACTGTAACATACAGTAACATATCATGATATAATATATTGTAACATACAGTAGCATATCATGATATAATATACTGTAACGTACAGTAGCATATCATGATATAATATACTGTAACATACAGTAACATATCATGATATAATAATCTGTAACATACAGTAGCATATCATGATGTAATATACTGTAACACAGTAACATATCATGATATAATATACTGTAACATACAGTAACATATCATGATATAATATACTGTAACATACAGTAGCATATCATGATATAATATACTGTAACACAGTAACATATCATGATATAATATACTGTAACATACAGTAAAATATCATAATATAATTATACTGTAGCACAGTAACATATCATGATATAATATACTGTAACATACAGTAACATATCATGATATAATATATTGTAACATACAGTAGCATATCATGATATAATAATCTGTAACATACAGTAGCATATCATGATATAATATACTGTAACACAGTAACATATCATGATATAATATACTGTAACAGACAGTAACATATCATGATATAATAAACTGTAACATACAGTAACATATCATGATATAATATACTGTAACATACAGTAACATATCATGATATAATATACTGTAACATACAGTAACATATCATGATATAATAAACTGTAACATACAGAGTGATGCAGTGTAACATGGTGTTCTGCTCTCAGTCAACAACAAGATGCTGGGAGGAGAATAAAAGAAAAGACAGACAAACAGACTTCTGGTGCTCTACAGCTTGTATCATCATTGGTGATGTTGTTGCCATGGCAGCAGCTCTTCACGCTCACTCACTCTCTCGCCGACACACGCACGCACGCACGCACTTACGCACACACACACACACACACACACACACACACACACACACACACACACACACACACACACACACACACACACACACTAACAGTGTTGTCTTCAGCGGCAATTAAAGGGACCTCTTGGGGCGAAGAGGTTGAGACCCGGCAGGGGACAGATGAGCCTGGAGGGGGGAGGAAGGGAGGCAGGGGATGGAGGTGGATGACGAGCTGTGTGTGTGTGTGTGTGTGTGTGTGTGTGTGTGTGGTAGGTGGGGGGATAGTGCCTTAAGTAGAGCTAATCAGAGCCGATTGATTCAATCTGAAAGCACATCAGTGATGAGTAAAAATAGACACAACGCACACATATACACTCGCATAAACAATACACTGCAACAAACAATTAAGCAGCAGGCTTCGTGTTGGCTAAAATGAATACTGATTTGCCTTTAGCTCAGCCATAGGCATGCCATCAAAGCCTTATGGGAGTTGTAGTTGTTGAATGATAACAAAAAACAAATCTTTGTTTTAGTTTTGTCAGAATAATGAACTCTTTGGATGTTACTGGATGGGTGATACTCTTTAATCTTATGATATGGTTGGGTTGAGGCTAGTTGACCACCAACTGGGCCAAGCGGGCAGCTGCCCCTGGGAGCCCCCAAAGTCCCCGGTTCACTGCATGTCGATTGGTTTTGGTAATTTGATTGACTGCAAATTTGTTAGGAAATTTGCACCAAACTACTTGTATAATATCAATTAAGTCATTTGCATTATTTTAGATTATATTTTGCTACATGATGCGTTTTCTTAAATAAAGTTGCATTCAGTCAAATCACCACAAACTGGTTAATGGGTACTTGGAGGTGCCAGGCAAAGTCATAGGTTTGTTTTCAGGAATGAAGTGCACCAATAAGAAATTCTGATAAATTGTTTTATTGTGCTTTCCATAATAATGGTAATGTGACAAAAAAATGTCATGGAAGCCTCTGTATTGTAACCGTATCTATGTGCCGGCAACAGCCGTAGCCGAGGGCATTATGTTTTTTGGGTTGTCAGTACAGATTCTTGTGAACGCAATATCTCAGGAACGCCTGGAACGAATTTCTTCAAGTTTGACACAAACGTACACTTGGACTCAAGGTTGAACTGATTTTGGTGGTCAAAGGTCAATGTCACTTTGACCTTACAAAACATATTTTGCCCATGACACAATAATTCCTATTCTAGTTATGACAATTTCACACAAATGTCTAATAGGATAAAATGATGTAGTGATGACATCTTGGACAGACATGGATATAAATTGCAACGACTTGTTGGCGGAGGCATATAACCGCGAGGCGGTAATTCTAGTTTAGTATCTGCAGGTAGTCCTCTCAGGCTGCATACAGCCCCAACGACCTTCACCAATAAAAGATTGTATGTAACCATACTAAAACCCAGCGCCATAAAGAAGTCCTTAAAACACCTGCTCCACTTGCTGCTGCTCGTTAATGGCACAATGAGTAGGATTTTCCTAAAAAACAATGTATAGACTCATACAAAAACAATCTCTCTCATTCATCACTTATGACCCACTATAAATGTGTGGTGGCGTCTGTATCTGCAGAGATCCTGCCCTCTGCCTGTATTGTCTTATTTTGCTGTGTTTGGGATGTTTCTGGGCGTCAACCTCTATAAAAACGTAGCGACCAGGTGCCAGATCGTAAGCACGCATCCAAGAGGAAGCTACGAAAGTGGTGGACACAGCACAGAAAAAAACGCAAATATAGTGAGACGAAGCGCCAAGCTTACAAAGCGCATTCCAAAACGAGAGTGAATCTGGGGTTAGCTTTCACCCGCTGGTGAGAACCGTATAACCCTCGTTGAGCCGGGGAGGAGGGGCCAACTTTGAATGTTGTGTCTACAAACCGCAACTGACAAGTCCTGCTCGTTGTGCCTTTAAGATCATTGCTTTGAGCACTTGGTAATAACTAAAGGCGAATCAGACAAGTGCATCATATTTTTATCAACTCAGATTCTCTCTTATCTGGTCAAGGGTGGCTGGACAGTAAGAGAACAATGTTTAGGGAGATATTTTGAAGAAAACTCTTTAAAGAAGTTGATTTGTAGTGGAAACAGTTTGCGTTAATCCCACACAGCCCTGTCTCCGAGATATTTCATTCCCAATGAAACGGCATTGGAAATTACGTTGGAGGGAAACATATTTTTCGCGGATTATGTTTGTTTTTGACGTATCACAAATACGTTTGTAATTATGGTCTACGGAAGTCCACATAGAGAGGGGTTGAGGTGGTGGGTGGATCAATAAACAGGAGTTTTACCCAGGAGACCGCTGTTCATGTCCCGTGTGAAACTAAAATTCAACATTCACTTATTTCAATTTACGTCCATAGCTTAATAACGTAACAAACATAGTCATTTTAAGCCAAACCATGATGTTTTTTTTACTAAACCCAATGAAGTAGTTTTGTTGCATTTTTGTTTTGTTTTGTTTTGTTTCAATTTACAATGTTAACCACGTGTTTAAAACTACGACTGTAATCTGGGAGCAAATAAGCTTCCCTCAAACGTAATTAAGAATGCAGTTTAGTTGTATGTGAACGTCATTTGTAGGAGACAGGGTTGTCCCACCACACTGATGGATTTGGACCGCCCTGTCCACATACCAGTGTACTTTTTTTCTGGTTCTGGGTTTTCTTCCCCGGTTTGGGGCCTCCTAGTTCCAATGAAGGGAAATCTTATACTGTACAGTACGAAAAAATATTTTAGACAACAGTGTTCTTCCAAAGCATGCACAATGCCAGCTCCATAATAGTTTTCCCAGTTTGGTGTTGAAAAATTTGACTGGTCAGTAACTGGTCCATCCAACACCTTTGGGATGAATTGGAGCACCGACTGTGAGCCAGACCTGATCACCCAACATCAGTGTTGGACCTCACTAATGCTCTTGTGTCTGAAACCAGAAGAATTGAGAGGCCGTTAGAGCAGCACATAAATGAACATGGTGTCGCACTGTTCAGCTGTCCACATACTTTTGGCCATGGAGTGCAGTGATGTCTTCCTCTGTGGAAATCAAACACACATTTCTCTCTGCTTTCAACTAAACTGAGAGGAATCAGTCACTGCCTGAGGCTCTGCTTATCATCCTCGATGATGAATGTCGCTATACTGCACACACACACACACACACACACACACACACACACACACACACACACACACACACACACACACACACACACACACACACAATCACGCTCCACATCAAATCTGAATTAATTAAATGCAAACGAGCACTCGCCATATCCCACAAGAAGAAAAGGCGAAAATCAGAGATTGTTGAATGAGCACAGAGGAAGCGAAGCACAAAAGGGCTAAATTTAGCAGAATGACTGCATCCAGACCAGCTGTAGTGGTATGAGGATGAAATGGTGGAGGATGGCGGCGGCTGAATGCTGTGGACGGGCGTGAAAGTCACATTGAGGCTCAGCTGGTTTGTTCCAGTGGAGCAGCGATTGGCGCCGGCGGCCGCGGATCGATCGGTGCTTCAGATAAGACGGTTAAGAGTCTTAAGAGGAGATGAAGCCATTTTGTTCCTCCTGTGAGATTAAAGAGTGAGATGTTCACACTCTGACAGCACCCAAAGTCTTCATAACTGATTAGCTGCACAAAATCCAAAGCCATGTGTCCCTGATGTTTTTATTTATCATTAAGTCCATTTCAAACCACCTGATTTTCTGCATTTTGAATGTTCTTTACACTTCTTCAACACATTAGCATATTGCTAACACCTGATACCTCTTCCTCCCCAGTGAGAACAAGAATAAACAAGCACACACAGTGTCATGAATATGAACATGTTTTTTTTTATTTTGACAAAGAAAGAATATGGTAATCATTGTGTCATCATCATTCAGCTGCAGCTGCTCTGCCTGGCTGTGCTGTGCTGGTTGAAACTGTGACAGTGGTTATTGATCGGGCTATGGCTGCAGTTGTGGTTGAATCTCTGATGAATATGGCTCCGGTAGCTGTACTGTGACTACTCTTTACTGCTCCTGTTAACATTAGCCAAGAAAGCATCGTTAAGCCACACTGGATTTGAACCTGCTGTGCTTCTATCAGATATGACAGATGTGTTAGCAAAACACCACAGGAGTTCAAACAGTAGCTTCAATATAATGTTAGCTCCAATAACAGTCTTGAGTTTGAGCAGCCACAGCTGAGGGTGCACCAACTCGCACTGTGGTCACAACCAGGCGTCAACCTCCGGTTCTGAAAAGTGAAGCCAATGCGGAAGTGCGTTAAACTTGCATTGCAATGCTTTAGAGCTTGGCTACCTTGTGATTGACAGGTTGCTACCAAAGTGTGTATTAAGTTCATGAAAGTTAAGGTAAGAATGTCTTATTCAGCGTTCTGTTGTACTTAGCTCCACCCTCTCGTGTCACTTCTGGTTCCAAAAAACCAAGATGGCGACGGCCAAAATGCCGACCTCAAGGCATCAAAACCGTAGTCCATGAACCAATGAATGACGTCACGGTGACTACGTCCACTTCTTATATACAGTCTATGGTCACAACCAATGGAAGTCTACTACTTAATACTAACGTAATACAGCTCAGCCTGTGGATCAGAGGGAATGCAAAATGTATTGAATCAGAATCAGCTTTATTGGCCAAGTATGTGTCGCCCACACCTACAAGGAATTTGCTCTCGATGCTCACAGTTCTAAGAACATTTTTCTAGAATATAGATAGAAATAGACATACAGCTAAAAACAAGGACGACAAAGCTGAACAAAGATAAGTAAAAATAAATGCAAGGTTTCGCAAAAGACTTTCAGAGGAATAATTCCCACCGCAACCTTTTGGGGGCTCCGTACTTTTCTGTCCCTTTCCTTTTGTCTTTTACCCCCATTTTACCTATCTTCTACCAATCCACGCCATGTACTGGTGCGCTGACAGCCATAGCCGGAGACATTATGTTTTTGGGTTGTCCGTCCGGACCATTCTTGTGAACACGATAATCTTAGGAACGCCTTGAGGGAATTTCTTCAAATTTGGCACAAATGTCTACTTGGACTCATGGATGAAGTGATTAGATTTTGGAGGTCAAAGGTTAAGGTCAGTGGCCATAACTCAAGAATGTATATGCTAATTATGACAATTTCACTCAAATGTCTAATAGAATAAAATGATGAAGTGATGACATTTTGGACAGACATGGATGCAATCTGCAACTAGACTGGGTGGCAGAGGTATACAACTGCGAGGTGGTAATTCTAGTTACTGCATTTTTTTCACAGACATGACATTATCCTTACATGAAACAATGCAGCCACCTCACCCATTTGAATGAGACCACTCCGGGCTCTGGCATAAAAACACTCAGGGTTGTCTGGCAAAATAGTTGAACCTGGCTCAAATTTTGTTTGACTGCAGTGCGATGCCATCCTTCAATGCGCTGCGTTGGCCAATCAAATACATGCAAGGTCACATTCCTGGTCTCTTGTAACATCAATGCTGGTTGTTCACCTGCTTTCATCGCCACAAAAGATAAAATGTTTGTCATTGTGAAATCCTGTCTCACAATATTATAAACTGCTGCAATGTTTTGGTGTAAAACTGGAAAACCTTCAAATTCATGATTCTGTTGCTCACTTTCTTGGATTGTTTTTCACTATCGCACCGGTACCCGAAGCAACCCAAACACACACGACACAGCCCAGCAGCATCATTTTTATTCTACAGATAAGAAAAGTGACTGCAGCACCTGCAGTTTATATCTGCAGCTGTAAACACGGCGATGATATATGCACCATAAACAGACAAAGAAAGGGACGAACGCAGACTGCAGATGTTGGTTAGAACTTATTAGTTTCTTTCACTGTTTTAGCAGAAGAAGCACAGACAGTCAGTGAGCTGTAGAGTCGCCAATGAACAAACTACTGACTGATGACGGGGTGAAAGGTGGTAAAGTTTAGATTGAGCTTCTGTGAGTGTCAGTGTGAAGCTGCAACTTCAACACATCGCTGTGTGTTATTGTGGGGTGAGAACAGGTGTGTGTGCGTGTGATGGATGATGATTGCTCCAGAATTAGTATCTTTAATTTATTTCATTTTAATGTTTCCATGTCTGTAAGATTTATATCTTCATACATGTTTGAGTGACATTAGGCTTTTGTGCCGCAGCTGACGGAGACTCGTTATCAATGCCTGTGTCTCCATGGAAACACCATTAGCCAAAATCAAACAGTCTGGTTTAGAAAGACAGAATATAACAGTTAATATCCCAGCTTAGTATGTTGGGATATGGGCTTATCCCTGCTCACAGTAAACAGGACACAGTGTCCAACAGTTTATAGACAGAATATCAGTGAGGATGGCTGGTTCAGAGCAAAACATAAAACAACCAGACAGATTTCCATGATATTTGCTTTAAATACAAATACATGCACCTGAAGAGTAACTAGTAGCACGGTGTAGTTCCAACAATTCAAACTCTGTGGGACACACCGATCATTCGGTGGTTGAACTGCTCCGGGATTAAACAAATGCTACAGCAGCTTGGTGTGCCATCTGCATGACTGTGTGTGTTGGAATCACTGGAGCTGCTTTCCTTTTAGTTGCTTTTATATGTGACAGGGAGAACTATGGCTAATTGTACTGCAACCGCAGTGTAACTTCAAGTAAAGATAATTGATGCGTCTTCGAGAGACAGATGCCTTAACACCTTTTCAGCATCTGGCTTGAATGCGTCTCTGATTTCAATTTGTTACGAATGCTCCAAGGATGCATTTACACTTGGCTTTTTTAACGTCAGTCAGCTGTTCTGATTCATGCATTGCAGCTAAAACTAGAATTATGCTTCTCTGTAGATACCAGTGGATAACCTCCGGGGTCCGAGAAGTGAAGCCAGTGCTGAAGTGCCTTAAACTTGCATTCTTTCTAATAGCCAGCAGGGGGCGACTCCTCTGGTTGCAAAAAGAAGTCCGATGAGTTTATGGTCTCAATCGCTAGTTTCAAGTCTTCTTCAATACAGCATGATGTTCATTTAGTAAATTATGGTCCCATTTAGAGTAAAATAGACCATAAAGCAGGGGATGCTTTAGGGCGTGGCTACTTGCATTTATACAGCGCTTTTCTAGTCTTCCGAGTACTCAAAGCGCTTTACACTACATGTCATACATTCACACACACATTCATACACTCTAATCTAAATACTCATTAACACACCTTCGGGAGCAATTTGGGGTTAAGTATTTTGCTCAAGGACACTTCGACAAGTGACCGGAGGAGTCGGAGATCGAACCACCGACCTTCCGATTGATGGACGACCTGTTCTACCCTCCGAGCCACAGCCGCCCTCTCCGAGCCACAGCCGCCCTCTCTGAGCCACCTACCTTGTGATTGAAATGGCGCTACCACGGCGTTGTCCGGTCTGGGAGTTGTCCATGTTTTCGTTGTAGAACTTTAACCTGTGACATTGTGTTTTCAGTTCATGAAAGTTAATTGTAACATTTTGGTCGCCTAAAAATATCTTGTTCAGCGTTCGATTGTTCTTAGCTCCACCCTTTCTTGTCACTTCTGGTTGCAAAAAAACAACATGGCGATGGCCAAAACCCAAGATGGCGACGGCCAAAATGCCGAACTCAAGGCTTCAAAACATCAGTCCACAAACCAATGGGTGATGTCACGGTGACTACGTCCACTTTTTATATAGTCTATGGTTGATAAACACAGGTGGTACAAATAGTTTTGAGTTTTATTCCTTTATTCCTGAGTAAATCAGATGTGTGACTGGCTTTTTTTTTTTTATTTGTTAGGACACCGCGGGGCAGGAGCGTTACCGCACCATCACCACGGCCTACTACCGCGGCGCCATGGGCTTCATCCTCATGTATGACATCACCAACGAGGAGTCTTTCAACGCCGTCCAGGACTGGTACGAGATCGCCCTGGAAGCTAGTGTGTATGCTGCTTCTGTTTGTGTTTGATACTCAAAATAAAGGATTTAAAATATGCTTTCAGGGCGACTCAGATTAAGACGTACTCATGGGACAACGCCCAGGTGATCATGGTGGGCAACAAGTGCGATATGGACGAGGAGAGAATCGTACCTCCAGAGAAAGGAAAACACCTCGCCGACCAGTTAGGTGAGACTTTACTGCATGAGTGCTACTAATAATGACTAATGAAGTATTTTCCCACAGTGAGTTCTTGTTTAAAGATCTCCTCAACACAGAAAGTCTCCAGGATACAGCATCAATCTTATACTGGAGGGTTTATATTCTGACCATCAGTTTGAATGATTTCAGCTACGTCTCTAAGAAATCAGTTTTTTTTCTGTGAGGATTGGTGGATGGCCCTAGATACTACAATACCCATGAGCCTCTGCTGTGTTGCACGGCACATATGCAGTTTATAACTATAAAAATGGAAGATTTATCACTGAAATTTAGGATAATTTTCCAAACAATGAGTCGTTGATTTCAGACAGAAGTGGACAAAAGCAGCTTCTCATCAGCGACCATCGATTTCACCGACTCAAAAGATAACTGTCAGCTGTATATAATAATGATGATGGTTACTGAGTGCTGTGCAGTGATGCACAAAGCTCCAAGGCAAAAAGTGAGCGCCCTCACTAGGGGTGTAACGATACATTGATCTGGATCGATATATCGATTCAATGATCAACGATCAAATATCAGCGATGCAAAGTGACAACATGGATACACATCATCATCTTTAAGATCCACCTTTATTTTTAAATTCCCCGTGGCACCATTCTGTGTCACCATTTACGTCCAAGTGCACCTCCTTCCTACAGAGCCCAGTAATAAAACTATTAAAGTATTTTAGTTGTTTTTTGTGAGTTGATATAAATGTAACTCTTATCGATCACAGGCCCCTGAATTGAATTGAATAGATCGTGGCAGACTTCGTGATATCAGCAAATATCGTATCGTGTCGTGATGATACTTGTGATTTACACCCCTAATCCTCACCAGTTGATAATCCATGTAGAATACAGAAATAAAGAAACTGAATTGCTCTTGTATTGCAGTGTAGAGCTAGTTAGCCCAGGTATAACAAAAAAAAAATGTAATATCAGTTATTTCTTTCTAACATAACACTGTTGATATGTACTTAATAAAGATACACTGAGATACATAATAAGTTACTTAGCTGACATTACAACAGCACATTTGGGTGGGTTTTATTCATCTGTACTGTGAGAAAGAGCAGCTGAACTTTTGTGAACCAGTTATACTCCATGAGAAAGTGACTTCACCCTGGAGTGTGTGTGTACTGAGGATTACCTAAATAGTAGAAGTGTATTTCCTATTGCCGAAGGCCAAAGGAGGCATTTGAATTAAGAATGCACAATACTGGTTTTAGCTCCACTGCTGGGAGCTATTTCTTCACCGATACAAGTCTCTAATAAATGTAAACGCTGCAGGCTGAAACTCTGATAAAAGAGTTGGCTGCTGCAAAAACTTTTCACACTGTTCAGAGAGGTGTTTCAGACCAGGTCAGGAAATAAAGTGTTTTGTGGGCAGCTAAAGGTGGAGATTGAAAGATTACAAGTGATGACATTTCATTTTTTACTATGAAAAAGTTGTACACAGTGGCAGACTGAAGTCATTTCTCCAGCCTGCAACTGTGTGGTTTCACAGTATCAAATTCAAACATTTGGGATCCCAGGTTACAAATAGATATTTGTGAAGTGGGAAGAAGAGTCTGAATATATCAAACACACCTGGAGAGGCCCAAATGGATGAAACCACACCCAACTTAAGTCTGAAGACTTTAAAAGCCTAAAGATCGCGCTTGTAAATATTTACAGTAGACCACTTTTTCCAAACTTTTCCGCATATGTCCCCTTTAAAACAAAGCAGTGTCATGTGCCCCCTTGTCACAGATATATCTGCTGTATGTAAGTCAACACTAGTTTAAAATAGTAATTTGTCCACTCTCTGATTGTTTAATTTGTATAATAATAATAAGGGTAATTGTTAGATAAAAGTCAGAAAAATAATCACAATTTTGTGTTTTTTATTCCATCCAATATCCTGGATTTATTTTACATACATATCATTAAGCACTCCAGTAACTGACAAAACCATTAAAATATTAAATATTTTATACAATTTTTGACCGTATATTATTACAGAAACGTGCGATGACTAATGAAAAAGCTCTGCCTACAGTCTTTGTCTGTGTGCCGAAGAGCGCACTTTTCTCTGCTCGATGGAGATATGAGTGTAATATGTTAGGATTTTCTAGAATTTTGACAGATTGGGTGATTTTCCGCCCAATTGGGTGGCTTCAGGATGGATTAAGTCAAAAATTTAAAAAATGTGCTTGTGTGGGTTGACAAAATGTTGGCCTGGTTTGTCATAGTGTGGACGTTTTTCTAATTTTTTCTAATATTCATATTCTTTTCTGGCTAATTAACAAAAAAACTTCAACTTTATTACAATCGTCATATACATTTTATTTATTTATTTATTTATTTATTCAAAAAGGATCCCCATTAGCTGATACCAATGGCACCAGCTAGTCTTATTTGGTTCCGAAATCAATTACATTACATTTATCATATACATACTATATACGACAACATACAGGTACATACATGAAATTTGACCTCTGCATTTAACCCATCCTAAGCATTGTAAGAGCAGTGGGCTGCTCTTAAGCGCCCGGAAAGCAACTTGGGGTTCAGAGTCTCGCTCAAGGACACTACAACATGCAGACAGTGGGAGCCGGGGATCAAACCGCCAACCTTGCGGTTGAGGGACAACCACTCTAACCACTGAGCTACAGCCGCCCAAATAATAATGACATTTTTGAACCAACCTTGCAACACTGCAGTAGCTAGAAGGCTACTGCAGGCTGGTCAACCAAGTCGTGTCTAGAAGGGAGCCAGCAAATCTGATCTGAGATCTGCAAAAACTCTGCCTGACGACCTATCCTAACCTTGACTATTCAAGGTCAATGCCTAACCTTAACTTTTCGAGATCAATACCTAACCTTAAAGCTGAAGTAGGCGAGATTGGAGCAAATATGATTAAAAAAAGTTATTTTTATAAAACGGTCGCTATATCGTGACAGTAGTACATGAAACAGGTAACCTGAAAAAAATGTGCCTCTGTGTCCTCGGTGTCCTACGGTGTCCTACTGTGTTCTCCGGTGCTCCTAACGGCATCTGCAAGATTTTACAGACTGGAGGAAAACAAGCAGTAATAGCTGATCTGAGATCTGCTGTTCATCTGCTATCTATGAGAGCCTGCTGTCAATCACTCGCAAACTCCGACCAAACGGTCAAATCAGGCTGCGCTGATCAAATATGAATCAATATTATGTTACTGTAATGCCTATTTCTCGCCTCAAATGTTTTCAGAATCATCTTGTAGTGTACTGTTTAGCTGTAAAAGTAAAAAGTTTGTGACGCTGCCGCCATTGTAAAATCTGGTGAAGGAACGCCAAGTTCTGGTCACATGACCGGAGCACAGCCAATAGGAACGCTCTCTTAATGAAATGACCTGTGACGGGCTAGATTTTCTTAAGCCTGAAAACAGAGCCATGAGGAGGAGTAGAAGTCTAGTTATCTCTCAGAACACCTGAATTACAGTATGCTGAAAGGTTATTATGGATTTTTTGCCCAATGATGCCAAAAATATACTGCCTATTGCCACTTTAACTATTCAAGGTCAATGCCTAACCTTAACTATTCGAGATCAATGCCTAACCTAAACTATTCAAGGTCAATGCCTAACATGAACTATTCAAGGTCAATGCCTAACCTTAACTATTCAAGGTCAATGCCTAACCTTAACTATTCAAGGTCAATGCCTAACCTTAACAATCTCGTGAGAGTTTCCCCAGTTTGCTCCTTTTTAGCCACTACCGGTCAACCACCAGAGGCGCGCCCGCTGGCTGTTTTGCTGAAGGATTAAAGTGCTGTAACAGTACAATTTCCCAATGGGATTAGTACCTACCTACCTACCTACCTACCTACCTACATACCTAGCTAAATCCAGTCTTCGTTACGACTGCCTGCACATTAACAAATCTACATGTATTCACTTTAAACTGTTTAACCCCTCTGTTTCCTCCTGCAGGCTTCGAGTACTACGAGGCGAGCGCCAAGGAGAACATCAATGTGCGGCAGGTCTTCGAGCGCCTGGTGGACATCATCTGTGTGAAGATGTCGGAGCGCGTGGACGTGGAAGCGCCGGTGGCTCCCGGCACCAAGACCACCAGACTGACCGACAAGCCCGCCCAGCTACCTCAGAAGTGCTGCTGATCATCCGTCCGTCCATTCATCCCTCCACTGTCGCCTCGACCCCCCCCCCCCCCCAAAGCTCTCGAGAAAAAGAAAAAAAAAACAGATTAACTATTGTAACATTCCTCAACACACTCTCTCTGCTTCAGTCCATGTTTGTGAGCAGTCAATAATCACTATGCCTACTGCGATTTATATAACCAGTTTCATCCCCTTCCCGTCCCCATGTATCCGAGGTTGGTCCTTACGTTGGCGGAGGAGTAAGGGTGGCAGTGTACTCCGGACAAAATTTTATTTGGCGTGTTTGAGAAGGTTGTAGAGCCAAGCTAGAATATGTAGCCTAGTACGAGGAGGAGAATAAAAGCCTGGTCACACCAGAAAGTGGCAAAGCAAAGTTCATCCATGCGTCCTCGCCAAATAGGTCATGCTAGAGGTTTGGTGACGTAGAGAATATTTGCAGGGATGCTTGGCTGCTAACACGCTAGCCAGCGAAAACATGTTAGCACAAGTCAGTTACAGTGGTTTTCCAAGCTAGTTAGCTTGGTTGCTAACGGGACAATAAGTTTGTACAATTTATTTGAGACGTATTTGTATCATCGTTTCTGCAAACCATATTTCTGGTGCGAAAGAGGTTATCGTCTGACAGAAGAGGGTTATATAAAAGAGGATGGCGCAACACAGCTAATATAGTGGTGCTGGAGTGAGTCCTAAAACCTGGAAATGAGATGAAAATCCGATTGACTTTTTGTCAAGGGAACCCGTGTGATGCTAACTTCTGGGTTGGCCTACAAAAATACATCAGCGCTCTATAAGCTATGAAAGCTTCCTTTGTTTTGAAATTGTTGGCTTTACAAGATGGCTTGCTATTGGTCAATGGTGCAAATTTGTGTTTCAAAATTCACAAAATTTCAACCGGACCATCCAATAACCGCAGCGATTCCATTGAAATATGCAGGTGTGACCAGGCTTTAAAGCTGGAATTATGCTTCTGCAAAGACACATGTAAATGTCTCCTAGCAGAAAAGGGTGTTTTGGGTAACCGTCAGTCACGGAGAAGCTAAGTATCAACAAGGTATACGGTAGCCTAGAGCTGAGAAAAAGGCCTCCAATTATATGGAATTGTTAAATTCCAGGTGAAAATCAACAGTAATTCTGGTGGTGTAAAAATATTGAGACGTAGGACCACACCTGACTAGCGCTTGCACAATACCCCAAGCTGAATGCGGTGCTTCATTTTAGATGCACAACCATAAAGAGACTCCAAATTAGATTTTGTTGAGAGTGCACTGCTGAGCGGAGCTGGCAGCAGGGTCCACAGGTAAGCACAGCACTGCCTCTCCTCTCAAAGTGTAGCACAACGAGAAACTCACACCACAGCTGCTCATGTTCACAAGTTTACAGGTCGCAGTCGTTCACCCGCAAGTCATCCGCCGAAAAACATCAGTTTAGGCTGCTTCTCGAATAGCTAGTAATAGTGAGTCCACTCGAATACAATATGCCTATAGCCTAACTAACTGTTACTGGCCTTACTTAGTGCTGTTTGTGGCTTGAAAGACGCTTTAGGTCTACACCACCAAAGCACAACTCCCGGGCAGGGCTGCAGCCGAAATCATCCGAGTCAAAGACTGGAGCGGGTCGAGTCCAAGACTGACACAAGTCAGTCCAAAAACATGTCTGACATTATGGTCTAATGCTGCTCTGTAGCATAAAGTTAAACAGAGTGCCTCCTGATGTTCTAACAGGGTTCATTTAGATTAGTAGTGTTGTTATTGGGTAGAGTTAGTTATGAGACACATCATTATGTACTGGAACAATCATCAAACAACTATCATATTTGGTTGTGTATTGCAGGCATGGAAGGATTACTGAATGGGCCTAACACGTGCTGGCCCAGGAGTCCAAAAGGTCAGGGGGCCCAGAACTGACTGCTGGGCAAGTCCAATATCACAAATCACAAATTTGTCTCAATGAGCTTTACAGTCTGTACAGCATACGACACCCACTATCCTTAGACCCGCGATTCAGATAAGGGAAAACCCTCCCCCCCAAAAAATGACCACAGACACACAGAACAACCACAAAGATATTCAAAATGACCACAAAGAGAGGAAAATATCAAATATTTTAAAGGTATCCTCTTATGTATTTGTGCTTCTTCCCTTTCCTTTAATGTGTTATATAGTATTTGTGCATTTAAAAGGTCTGCAAAGTTATTAAGGCCAAAGTCCACACCAAAGGGTGTTACTCTCCCCCACAGAAACACTGCTCCTGAACTGCCTGAAACGCCTTGCTTGAAGTCCCGCCTTTTCTTCCGTAACGTGGTGATGTCACCAAGTAACACACTTTGCCTAGCAGCTAGTTTGGCACACCCTCAAACAAAGCTAGTTAGAGCGGAGCTGAATCAGAGTCCGAAAAGTTAGGTTCGGCTGACCAATCACAACAGTGGGACAGCTGACCATTCAGAGCAGACTGGGCTTTTCCAGAGGGCGGGGCAGGAGCTCAGACAGAGCGGTTAGTTGTACAAATAAAGCGTAAAAATAATTGATAGATTAATTGATAATGAAAGTAGTTGTTGGTTGCAGCCGTAGATCTGACGAGCACTTTGTTTGAGGCCTTAAGGTCAGCCCTGTTGCGCATTCTCAATCCTTGACTTTCCAGGAGTGAATGACCAACTTCTCAAAGTTCAGAAACCAAACTGAACATAAAAAAAGAACAAACAGAGATAAACTAAGCAGGTCCAAGACCCAGATCAGACCCAACCGTCTCCCCTCCAGACTGCCAGAGACTCGACCCCAGACTGCCGCTGAGTGCTGCAGCCCTGCTTCATGGTGGCTTACAGCTTTTGCACTGGCCGACACAATCCAACGGCATACGTTGAGGGTGTTTTATACTCACGCACACATGTGAGCAGAGCTGATGAGTGAAGAGCACATGGTTCTCTCCTTCCCCTTTTAGCAGGTGTAGTCACGTAGTCGTCATGTTCGCAGTGTTTCCTACATGAACGTGAGTGTGTATGTGCGCGTGTGCGTGTGTGTGTGATATTAGAGCCAACATTGTGTTGCATATGGTTATCATATTTATTGCGTGTTCAGTTGTAAGGGTTTTTTGTGTTTGTGTACAGTATCTTTGACGGAAGTGTGATATTTTGATAATGTCATGTCAGCTGAGATACAGTACGTGTGTTTACGAAACACTTCAAGAAAAAAAGGGAAGACAAGGAGAAAAAAAATTGTGCATTTATTATTAAATATTGAAGATAGGAAATAACAATATCCTGCCAAATTGTTATATAGCTACCACAGCGCACGTTTTTGTGTGTAACTCCCCACCATGTGTCTTCATATTGATAAAAGAAACAAACAATAATATTGACATTGTCTTCATATGATTATTTTTTAAGTGAATTTGTAAATGATAGATTTAGAAACTATAATGGTGTTGAGTATGAATTTATTTTTTATGCTGTGTATACCATGGACAAATTATATAGAGAGTTTATGTAAACTTGTTGTCTTACAGTTCACTCCTGTACGGGGGAGAAGCACAACGTGATTGTACAAAATATTGTGAATGTTTGTATATTATAGATGCAATTTAGTATAATAAAAATCACAATCTTTAAATCATAATATTTGAATTTGTTTTTTTTTCTGTGTGGCTATTTGTAGACTTTTTCTTATATTATATTTTCTTCTGCAAATAATTGTAATACTCTCTCTACCTCTTCTACTACCACTAGTATTGCTACTAGTTGAATACTTGAATACAGTGTACACAAGATAACAAGAAAAGACTGCTTCAAATCTAGATTTGCAGGATTTTATGCATAAATGTGATGAAGTACCTTGACGGCTCATTTATTAGTATTTATTTTACTTTTTCTCTTAACGTTTAACTTACTGAACTTGCTCTCTCAATACATCCATGGGCTATAAATATGGGCTATATATGAGACCAAGAATTTGATTACCAGTGATTGCTCCTCTGTAATTGTTGTGCATATGACAAATAGAGACTTGAAATACAGCTTAAAAGAAAGTTTTGCAGACACTACTCAGGGCTGAAAAACGTTATCTTATTTATGCTTCAATTTATGTTTGATGTACAGTCACAGTTAGTTAGACATGTGTAATTATATTCTTATATATAAAAGGTCCATAGATTTGAATATTAATCAAAGCTAGCAGCAAAGGACTGTGTTCATGAGACTAGCTGTTTTTTTTTTACTAAAACTGTATTTCCGTCTTGTGGTTTTGCATTTTTTTAAGGATTGTATTTAGTTATTCTGTTATTGTTGTGGTAAGTGATTAAAAATACAACATTAACCAGTTTGTTATACCAACTTATATCATCATTGAGAGAACTACTAGTATTACCATGACCATCACTACTCAGTGTTTCTCAATCAAACTTTACCTCTGTCATCACAGATTCGACCAATCAGACGGCCCGTTTGCCTGTGATGGATCTGCTCTCAGCCAATCGCAGACTTTGTTTTCGCAGACTGCTACCTGACCCAGGCCACAGGCGGCTGTACTGAAAGCGAAACTCCTGAACTTCCATCAACGTTATTGTAGCAGAACAAAGGTGAGCGTCTCGTTACGTCCAAGCATAACAAGCCGAACTGCTGTGTCATGTTTTACAGGTCAGGTGAAGCCGGCTAGCTGACGGCTGCACTAAACGACTCGTGTTTTAGCCCGTGTGGCTGAACTAATCACCTGTTAAACAGTCTCAACAACAGGATTACTGAGAGCTAACACACGGCTAACGGAGCCTGTCTGTGGCTACATTAACTAACTTACTCTCACATATATAACGGTCTGGCTTCATTACTGCCTGTCTCTGAAGTGGTAGTAATTTAAATGACGTTGTTTTGTGAACATTTCAAGCTCAAACATTTAGCTTGCTAGCTTCCCGTTTCCTGCCCCTGTTAAATACACTCTAAATATTAGCTCTTGAAACAGTAGCTAGATGACACTGTAATTCTGCAAACATTTGATCCAGCAAGTACAACTGTAAAGGTTGATCTTTGCAAAACAGTTTACCATGAAATAACCGCAGTATGTCCTTACAAATACACATTAATAGATGTTCATTTATGTGCATGTTTGATATGTTTTACACAGCCATGGGCTTTTATCAGGGAAGGCTTTCCACCAGATTTGGGGACCTGGCTGCAGGGATTTGTTTGGATCCCTGCTGATGATTATTTTCACTACTGATTAAAGTGGCAGTAGGGAACAATTTTTTTTGGCATAATTCGGCAAAAATTCCATAATAACCTTTCAGCATATTGTAATTCAATTTGTCTGAGAGATAACTAGACTTCTGCTCCTCCTCATGGCTCTGTTTTCAGGCTTTAGAAAAATCTAGCCCGTGACGGCAGATTTTGACCAATCACAGGTCATTTCAGAGAGAGAGAGCGTTCCTATTGGCTGTGCTCCGGTCATGTGACCAGAACTTGGCTTTCTTCAACAGATTTTACAATGGCGGCTGCCTCACAAACTTTCTCATTTTACAGCTAAACAGTACACTACAAGATGATTCTGAGAACATTTGAGGAGAGAAATAGGCATTACAGTAACAGAATATTGATTCATATTTGATCAGCGCTGCCTAGTTTGACCGTTTGGTCGGAGATCGCGAGTGATTGACAGCCGGCACTCATAGACTGCAGCTGTACAGCGGACCTTGTTTTCCTCCGGTAGGTGAAATCCTTCAGATGCCGCTAGGAGCACCGGAGGACACAGTAGGACACAGAGGAACATGATTTTTTTCAGGTTACCTGTTTCATGTACTATTGTCACGATATAGCGTCCGTTTTCTAAAAATAACTTTTTTAAATCATATTTGCGCCAATATCGCGCACTGCAGCTTTAATAGATGTTCATTTATGTGAATGTTGAATATGTTTTACACAGCCATGGGCATTAATCTGAGAAGGCTTTCCACCAGATTTTGGGACCAGGCTGCAGGGAATTGTTTGGATCACTGCTGATGATTATTTTCATTACTGATTAAAGGATAAGTCCACGCTCCATGAATCTATCTTCATACTCATATGCCCTTATGTACAGTGAGTAATCGCTGTAATTATTGCTCCTGTCTACTGGCTGTGAAGAGATTCCTTACTGAAGTGAATTTAATGTAAGTGATGGAGGACAAAATCCACAGTCCGTGTTGTGTACAAAAATGCTATCTGAAGTTCAGCTGAAGCCAAAATGATGCTTCTTTTAGTACATATTTCCTTCCTTGTGTTTTCATGGATGGTCGTCCTATAATCTGTTGATTATTTTTCTATTAATGATTAATCATGTAGACCAGAGGTTTTCAAAGTGTTAGGTGGCTTCGAACAGTTTCAGGGGAGGCTTGGTGAATGGAAGTAAAAAAAATATTACATTAGTTATTACATTAATTGTCAAAACAACATCACATAGAATAGTGTGTGGTTCGGTTTAAGAGATAGTTCAGAGGTGCAGTAGTTTCGGGGAAGACTATCTTGGCTCAGTTGTTGAGTGGGATCAAATAATATGATTATGATCCCACAGACATCCAGGAATTGAGCGAAACTAAGCAAGAAAACTAAGGGGGGGGAGTGAGGGGGCGCCCTTTTCCAAGCTTTGTCTGAGGGGAGGCCCCCAGACTTTGAAAACCCCTGATTTTGAGGATAAAATGATAGAAAATAGTTAACATAAACACAAGTTAAAACAACAGTGACATTTTCCAGACACAAGTTTATATTTATTTTTATTAATTTTATTTTACAATTATATAAAACTGAGAAAAGCAGCAAATCCTCACATATGAGGTAGCTAGAACCAGAAAATGTTTGTAAGTTTTGCTTGATGAATTACTGAAATAATTAATCGATTATCAAAGTTGCTGGCAAATTAATTTACTGTTGATCGGCTAATCGATTAGTCGAGATTTGCTCCCATTCAGCCACAACAGCATTAATAGTGTCCAATACTTATGTGATCAGGCCTGGTTCACAGTTGGGGTTCCAGACAATGTACAAGGTTTATGCTGAATTTTGACATGACAACATGATCTACAATACTATATATATTTATGAGCATGTGTGTTCTCCCGTGTGTCTAGCGCTGTTACTCCAGAGGACTCAAAATGCCTCAGACCAACAAGTCAGTGAGCGGTGGCGGTGCGCAAGGACAGGTATCTGCTCCAGACCAGGGTGAGCCGCCGCCACCACAGGATGTCAGGACCCAGGCTGCTGAAGATGGACATGGAGATGGAGGAGTCGCTGCAGAAGACCAGGGAGACCCAGAGATCATCAGATCACCCAGTGACCCGAAGAAATACAGGTGGGAGAGAGAAAAGTGTCTGGTTTAAATGTCAGATCAGGACGTGCAGAGAAGCGGAACAGTGCGCTCACAAAAGGCAGTGAAGAAGACGACTGCTAGCTAGTAAACATGGGCCCAATCCCAATGTCCACACTCAGAGACTCACAGGCTTTGAGGCACGTTCCTGCAAAGTCTGTGAGGTTTAGGGCTGTGCCACTGTCAAATCGTGAAGTCCTTGAGGGTTCTCTCGTAGATATTTTGAGCCTGTTATGCATGCTTTCCGAAAGTCTGCATTTCTGCAGACTTTGCCTGACGGAATTACCCACAATTCATAGCATTGTGACGTTAAACACAGGGTTACCATGGTTACCAGGGGAAGCCCGGAGGCGTAAAAACAAAAGGTAAACAAACAGGATGGCCCACGGGTGTTCAGCCAGGCATATTTGCACAGGAACATCAACATTAAGGATTGAAGATGGTACATAAAATACACATGAAATCAGAGGATTGCAAGCATTAGATTTTATTACACGCCTGGTTTAATCATCAACTGTTTTTTTTTATTTTGCTTCATGAAGTTTGACAGAAACAAGTAAATTGATTTTTTGACAGTTACCTCTCATCTCATAAGGCAAGAGTCTGGAAGACGTTCAAATAGGCAGTAAAAACGTAAAATAAAACCCCACTTTTTTGGGATGACAAGGTAACGTGATATCTCGCCGCATAGTTGTGTCCCATTCATATTTATACCATTTCAAGCCCTTGCGGCCTCTCACGCAACCATTTACCAGGTGACATCAGTTAAATCCTTGAGGGTTCAGGGTTTAATAAATAATTAAGGATTTAAGATATAAAAGTCAGCTTTACAAATGTTTTATGAGGAAGGAAAGGAATTCATCGTGTTTGTTAGACGTCAAGTATACACACAATGAGCTTTGGGGAGAAACACTGAATGTAAACAAACTTTTGTTTGTTTACGTGAAAACTCCTTTAAACCTTTAAACACGAGGTTCGGTAAGGTTACCTGTCAGTGACTTCCTGTTTACAGCTCTTGGTTCATTTGTAATAAGTCAGTGTGAACACGAACCGGACCAGAACTAAAAGACATCAGGATCTTTTTTTTCTGTGGTCAGAGATTTTAAAACTGTGAGATGCCTCCCCAGTGCGATAGAGTTAAAAAACCCTCAAAGACCAATTGCTGCAAATTCCGTCAAAAATCATACTCTTTCTCAGAATCATAACTCAGTCAAATCTGAACACACAGACATGATACACATATTTTTAGAGTCAGTATGACTCACACTTTCGTGGGATATCTTCATCTCTTATGGCCATCTTGAATAAACATCCATAAATCCACTTAGAAATCATAGAAAAAAGAGGCCTCAGAATCATCAGGTTTTTACGTTTTCTTCAGAATGAAAGTAATCCAGTGATAGCTGTCTACATCCATGGGTACTCTGCAAACAGGAGCTGCTAATAGATGATTCGGCATATTTTTAATGGAGACAATCTGACTAAATTTAAAGTAATATAGGCTAAAGAAAACCACAGCACTCAAGTTGTAACTCACAGCGTATGTCACTGAATCCATGGCAACATAATCACTTTGGACAAAAGTGTCAATGAATGCCAAATGGACGTAATGTAATATAATGTAACTGAACCACAGGTGTGAAAGCATCCTGTGTCTTTAAAGCTACTATCATCTACTATCATATACTATGCTACTATTATTGATTCTGTCCCGCTCTCTCTGCAGATACATCGAGCTGAGTAACGGCCTCCGAGCGCTCCTCATCTCGGACTTCAGTGGAGCGGACGGAAAGGAAGACAGTGAAAATGGAGACAAGGGGGAGACAGAGGACGGGGAGGATGAGGAGGAAGAGGGGGGAGCTGAGGAAGAAGGGGATTCTGGTGAGGGGTCAGAGGAGGATGAGGAGGAGAATGAAGAGGAAGAGCAGGACAGCGACTTTGATGAGCTGGACGAGGAGAACGCGGGGAAGAAGAAGAGAGGGTGCTCTGAGAAGCAGGTGGGTGACGTAAAGATTCACTAATCAAAAGTATCGTGTGTTAAAATAAGAAGCAGGGGTTGTGATGAGGCTTTGTTTTCTTCACATGAATGTCCATATTCAATACATATTTTAGGGCTGTCAATCGATTGAAATATTTAATCGCAAATAATTGCATGATTATCCATAGTTAATTGCAGTTAATCACAAATAAATCACTGTCCAGCATTTAATATACTTATCAACATGGGACTGGGCAAATATGCTTGCTTTATGCAAATGTATGTACAAATTTATTATTGCAACACAAAACAATGACAAATATTGTCCAGAAACCCTCATAGGTACTGCATTTAGCATAAGAATATATAAGCCCAACAGGCAACAACAGCTGTCGGTGTGCTGACTTCACTACGACTTGCCCCAAACTGCATGTGATTATCATAAAGTGGGCATGTCTGTAAAGGGGAGACTCGTGGGTACCCATAGAACCCATTTTCATTCACATATCTTGAGGTCAGAGGTCAAGGGACCCCTTTGAAAATGGCCATGACAGTTTTTCCTCGCCAAACTTTAGCGCAAGTTTGGAGCGTTGTTTAGCCTCCTTCGCGAGAAGCTAGTATGAAATGGATGGTAGCAGGGGATTCCTTAGGTTGTTTTAGTTTCATACGATGCCACTAGCTTCACTTTATCTTTAAAATTGAGCCCGCTACAACCTAAAAGTTACAATTTGCGTTGATGCGGGTTTTTTTTTGCGAAATTGGTGCCGTTAAAACCAATTTGCATTAACGCGTTATCGTGTTAACTTTGACAGCCGTAATATATTTACACTACATTACATTTATTTAGCTGATGCTTTCATCCAAAGCGACTTACAACAAGTGCATTCAACCATATGGGTACAACCCCAGAAGTGCGAGAATCAAGCAAGTACAGCAACTTCATCAAATATGCGGAACTGCTTCAAGTGCCACATTTAGAGACAATAATAGATCGAGAAAGTGTTTTTTTTATTTAAATTTTAGTTCAATTCTTCTTTCATTGAGTCAGTTTATACTAAAGTTTTAACCAACAAAATCAAATTAAATTATAATTCTGTTGATATTCTATATTTTTTCATGCAGAGCCAAACCAACAATGAATGTATCTACTAACAAGTATTGTGTGTGTATCAAAGCCTGATATCTCTCTCTGTGCCACACAGCTCCATTGTTGTCCAAAAACACATCAATGAGTCACACTGTTGCACTGGGTGACATGTTCCTTCATTACCATGAACACACACACTGTAGTTTGTTTTGACTCAATCCCACAAACACCGTCCTGCTGCCACAAATACTCACTAGAGCACCAACAAATGCACTATTTCCTCCTGTTTGTTTTGATTAAAAACTACAGTGACCAGCTGTTTTAGGAAATTAGTCTTACTCTTTTTAAAAAAAAAAAATGAAACTATGTAATTGTGATCTCTTATTAAAGATATAGCTGAATAGCCAAAGTTATGCTGTTTAAATTATTTGATTCACTGTCATTGAGAGCAGTGGTCGGCAGTGGCTATAGCCTTGTTAGCACGGCTAACGCTAACCTCTGGTTAATTACCCTTGATGGTCTTCAGCGTGCTGAATGAGTAGATTCGAGTACACTTTTTAAAGTTTCTGTGTTTGTTTCCAGGCTGCAGCTGCTCTGTGCATCAGTGTGGGGAGCTTCAGTGACCCGGACGACCTGCCCGGCCTCGCCCACTTCCTGGAGCACAGTGAGTCCACCTTTAATGCTGCCCCCTGTCTGAGAGCTTCTTAGATCTACAAATTGTAGCTTATAGTTTGGTGCTATTTGCATGCAGAGCATCTAAACTGAGAAAATCATGTTGTGTGTTTTCTGCCAAATGAATCTCCTTTCCTGGTTTCTTCTTCACTTTTTTGTTCCCTCCTCCTTGATGTTCAGTGGTGTTTATGGGCAGTGAGAAATACCCAGCGGAGAACGGCTTCGACGCCTTCCTGAAGAAGCACGGCGGAAGCGACAACGCCTCCACCGACTGTGAGAGAACCATCTTCCAGTTCGACGTACAGAGGAAGTATTTCAGAGAGGCGCTCGACAGGTGAGGCTGGCTTCAGCGCAGATAATTACAAACTCTGTGACCTAATTTTAGCAGGTTTATACTAAGCAAACATAAACCAGAATGGTCCTGAGGCTTCGGCAGAGCTCTAGTTAGGTTCAGTATGTAACTGAGAGGGAACCATAGACCGGTACGCAGGTATTCCTGTCAGAACATGTGTTTTTGGGCGTCCCCCCCCGTCGTGAAGGCTAGTGTCCTGTGTGTTTGTGTTGATGGCAGCTCATTGTGGGCCATCTGGCTCTCTGATGGGAGGTCAACGAGTTCATTGAAGATCGCCACGAGCACTCATTCGCTCTCCAACAGGCTAACTAATGTCGCCACGTTGTTACTGTCGCCGTTTTTAGACAAGCAGTCAGTGGATACGAAACACCGGCAAACACACCTGCAGTTTGTTCTGCAATGTCTCAGGTTGAGTCTGTGACATCTACATAAAACAGTTAACAGTTGAATGTTCCCTCTGTAGGAGAACATGTGTAACCAAGGTGGTTGTTCCTTTGCACCAGCAGAAAGCTGAGTTGTTTTTACAGTAGGCCTGCAGCTAATGAATATTTAACAATCAATTAGTCCCTTTTTTGGGGGGGGATTAAATAAACAGTATGTAGCATTTAGGGGGATCTATTGGCAGAAATGGAATACAATATTATTAAGTATGTTTTCTTAAAAAAAAGAATCACCTGTAAATAAGAATCTTTTTGTTTTCGTTACCTTAGAATGAGCCGTTTATATCTACATAGGGAGCGGGTCCTCTTCACAGAGCCGGCCGCCATGTTTCTACAGTAGCCCAGAACGGACAAACCAAACACTGGCTCTAGAGAGGGACATTCGCGTTTTCACGTTTTCCTGTTAGCCACCGTAGTTCTCCTACAAGCTTGGCCCACGGTAGAAGTTTCAGTTGGTTTCAATCTGCAGCCTCACCGCTAGATGCCGCTAAATCCAACACACTCCACCTTTAATCAGAAATTGTAAAAAAATATCCATCACACGTTACCAGAGTCCACAGTGACGTCTTTAAATGTTTTGTTTTGTCCGTCCAACGATTCAAAACCCAAAGAAATTCAGTTTACAATCATATAAAACAGAGAAATCATCACATTGGAGAACCAGAGAGTAATATACACTTTGTCTGATAAATATTAATCACTTATTTGAAGTATTTTTGATGAATGTATTGTTGATTCACTGATCGGTTCTCCTACTTTTAATTTCAGCACTGGTTTGTCGTAGTTTTATTCCTTTTTCAACTTTTTCTGGCTCTCCACTTTTCCATTTATATATATTTTTTTTTTCAGTTGGCTGGCGGTTTGAAGCTGACAGCTGCCCCTGAATGTTGTTTGTCATCATTTTCATGACATCCTATCAGTGGCACTGAACACTTCACAATTTATGTTTTTGTTCCAGGTGGGCTCAGTTCTTCATCTGTCCTCTGATGATAGAGGATGCCATCGACAGAGAGGTGGAGGCTGTGGACAGCGGTGAGCGATACAAACTACACACCGTCACACTGTTTCTGTACTCTGCACCAGTGCCCCTTTAATCTGCTTTAGGTGATGTTTTCACACATTTATGCTCCTCATGTTCTGGTCTGAACTAACCACCAGACTTTTCAGTTCCGGTCACACTTTATTTCACACTTTTTTTTTTACTCCATGGCTCTTTTCTCATTACCTGTTCAGAGTACCAGTTAGCGAGGCCGTCTGACTCGCATCGTAAGGAGATGCTGTTTGGGAGTCTGGCTAAACCAGGACACCCTATGAGTAAATTCTGCTGGGGTAAGAACACAGTCTTAAAATGATCTAATTATTGTGCCTTTTTCACTGAATGCCTGAGAGTTGTTGTGTTGTTTCAATAAAGAAGAAAACATTTACACACCACAAAAAAAAATAAAAAATGTAAGGTTTTAAATTGTCTTGAATAGAAATACTTCAGTCGGTTTTAGAAGTCATAAATGTTATGCTGTTCTTCCAGCTGTCTTCTAATTTACTAATTTTCAATTTCCACTTATTCCAGTAATGAAATTGTCACGTATTTCATTCTAAAGAACGTTTTAAAGCTTGTAAAAAGGCCTATTTCTAAGTTGATGGACCTGGAAAGACGTGGTGTGATGTCACCTCACTATTGAACATCTGTTCCTGTCAGGTAACGCTCAGACATTAAAGCACGAGCCCAGAGAGAAGCAGATCAACACCTACCAGCGGCTCAGAGACTTCTGGAGGAGATATTACTCTGCTCATTACATGACGCTCACCGTTCAGTCCAAAGGTACTCACACAAACTCTCCAGAGATGATCACAACTGCAGAGGGTCTTTGAAGATGTCTGCTTTGTCTTTTTACCGATTTTACTGCAGCTTGTTAAAGTGTTTAAAAGACTAAAATCCCTTAGCAGGTCTGTGAGGATATACTGCTCATTACACACCAGAATGTAAAGTTGTTGGATGTTTCCTTTTATCCTCTCCTCCCCTCCTTTCCCCTCTTGTCTCCTATCCTCTCCTCCCCTCATTTCCTCCTTTCCCCTCTTGTTTCTTCTCCTCTCCTCCTCTCTTCCCCTCTCCTCCTTTCCCCTCTTGTTTCCTCTCCTCCTCGCTCTCTCCTCTACTCCCCTCCTCTCCTCCTTTCCCCTCTTGTTTCCTCTACTCCTCTCCTCTCTTCCACTTCTCTCTTGTTTCTTCTCCTTTCCTCTCCTCTCCTCCTTTCCCCTCTTGCTTCCTCTACTCCTCTCCTCCTCTCCTCCCCGCTCTCTCCTCTCCTTCTCTCCTCTCTTGTTTCCTCTCCTCTCCTCCGCTCCTCTCTTGTTTCTTCTCCTCTCCTCCCCTCTCCTCCTCTCCTCATTTCCTCTCCTCTCCTCTACTCCTTTCCCCGCTTGCTTCCTCTACTCCTTTCCTCCCCGCTCTCTCCTCTCCTCCTCTCCTCTCTTGTTTCCTCTCCTCATCTCCTCCCCTCCTCCTTTCCCTCTTGTTGAGATGTTCTGCTTTCTGACAGCGTTTTATGTTGTTTAGAGACTCTGGATACTCTGGAGCAGTGGGTGAGAGAAATCTTCATCAAAGTTCCCAACAAGTAAGTGTACTACTACTAGTTGTAGTAATTCCCACCAGTATAAAACACTGCAATACATGAGTTACTTGTATACAAACTAGAGCCAGACTGGTCACCAGAGAGTTTTTTTACACTGTAAAATGTCCCATTCAGTATGCATCTTAGTCACAAAATCCATATTTGGGGGATCCATATTAAGATTGTTTTTTGTATGTATTTATGTACATTTTTATATATTTATATATATATATATATATATATATATATATATATATGTGTATATATACTATAGATATATATATATATATGTGTATATATACAATATATATATATATACTGTGTATATATATATACACAGTATATATTTATACAGTATATATACTGTATATACTGTATATATGTATATATATATATATATATACAGTGTATATAATTTTAGTACTCCCAAATAATCAAATATCCAGGCATGAAATCAGTACATATGTATATGTGAAGTATTAGTAGTAATAGGTACACAAAATAAATGAAAACATTGTATTGTAACATTTTATTCATATTTATTTATTTGTTTTTGTTTGTTTTTAGCGGTGAACCTCGAGCTGATTTCTCTCATCTCCAGCAGCCGTTTGACACACCAGCCTTCAACAAACTCTACAGAGGTCAGATAGTACTGCTAGTTTTATTCTTACTTTATAGTATATACATGTAATCATATATATTTCTAGAATCCTATAAGCCTTTTATATATTTTAATATATTTTAATATGGAATATATTTTGGCACATGTACTACTACTTCATTTTTCACTCTCCTTCACTAATGTGTACTTGTATATACATTTCTTATATTGTTTCACGGTTTAGTTCTACTTATTATTTTTATATATCCCGATCTGTTCTGTTGCTAGTGTTGCTGTAACACCTTATTTTACCCCCCAGGGGATCAATAAATATATCCTCAGTTAAATTATATGACATTTTCTGTATCACATAAATAAGGTTTAAATAATTGGAGAAATATAAACTTATAATCATGATTTTCACATAATTAATATTGCGGGTCTACGATATGATTATCAAAAGGATTTTTTGGTCTAATTTCAACACTGCATACATACTAATACACAAACATATGTGTTGCAGTTGTCCCTGTGAGGAAGGTTCATGCTCTGACCATCAGCTGGGCCGTACCGCCGCAGGGCAAACACTACAGGTGAGTCAGCCGCCAATACAACTTTAAAACCCTCAGACAAAGAATATACTGTATATAGAAATGTGCAGGTGCAGGTTTACAAATGTTGTTCTGGAGAAGCTGGATTAACACTGAACCCAATGTGTCTCTACACTGGAGCACTTTCAGTTGTTTTGGCAAACAGGTTCTCCACCATAATTTATCAGAAACTTTAAATATCATCCCTCTCATTCGCAACTGTCAGTTTTACCTGGATATATTTTTACTTTTAACTGTGTCATGAGTATTTAGTGATCAACGGGACGATATTTTGGTATCGGAAGCATTCCGGTTTCCATATGTAGTCTGAGTAACGTTAGTATTGTCCACTCACATTTGATTGGGCTTTGGCTGAAACAGTCCCTGTCGAGAGCGAAAGAGGCGGAACACGTTGGCCGAAAAATCTCGGAACCCACTGGCTATCGTCTGACGATGATATAGCTTTTTATCTTGTAAACTGGCTACTTGTGAACCGCTGTGGTTGTACACGTTGTCTCTCGACTCCAGTCTTGCATCTTAAGTTGCTAATCGGACTGTAAACAATGAGCAGAGCATGGAAAAGGAAGTCTTGGCCCGGATATCTACTGGCTACACCAGAACCCCAGAAATACAGACCCTTGCCCCCAGAGCCTTATCCGTCATCAGACCGATAGCCGATGGGTTCCGAGATTGAGAAACAAGTCCATCAAAATTGTACTTAAGTGTACTTAGTTACTTTCCACCACTGTTAGTGATGTTGCATCTCTGTAGTGAGGCTCTTTGAGCTGGTTCTGTAGAACACGGAAGAATGATTTTGGGAATAATGTGAGAAAATGTTCACCTGGCGTCACCTCCTGCACCCACCGAGGCAGACGAATCACAGTCCAGCTGATGTACAGACGAGTCAAACTGTCGCCTACCCTCATGTATCTTAGTCTGATTAGACTTCACAGAGTTTGTGTCTGTGTTTTTTTTTTTACCAGAGTGAAGCCTCTTCACTACATCTCCTGGCTGATCGGACATGAAGGAACCGGCAGCATCCTGTCTCTGCTCAGGAAGAAGTGAGTCATGAAGAAATTAACTGATTCTAAACTGATAGTAAATGTTAAATAAGTGCACGGGACTCATAGTATATACTCTGTGTGTGCATGTGTATTTTCAGGTGCTGGGCTCTGGCTCTGTTTGGAGGTAACAGTGAGACTGGTTTCGACCAGAACACCACCTACTCCATCTTCTCCATCTCCATCACACTCACCAACCAGGGCTACCAGAACTTCTACCAGGTCAGCACACGCACATGCGCCCATGTTTGTTTTTAATACTTGTGAGGACCCCGAAACCTAATTCTAACCTAAACCTTAAACCCCCCAAAAAATGAAATTGGTCCTCACAAAGATTGCAGTACAAGCCTTCTCACACGCTAACACACATATACACATACACACATACACGCACGCACACACACACAGGGGATTTGACAGTGTTTCTTCTGTAGGTAGAGACCATGTGTACGTCAGAAATGAAATGTATTTCTGTGGTTGGCGGGGAATGAGAAACACAAACTGGTGCTGCTGGTGTGGCTGGCTTTAACTCTGGGGCCACTCAGCAGTTTAAATAATCACCACAAAGAAGAAGAAGAGGACAAAATAGTTGTTGTTGTTGTTTTTTATTTCTAAATGCTCATTACTTGTCTTTGTGCAGGTGGTCCATTTTGTGTTCCAGTACCTGAAGATGCTACAGACTCTCGGCCCCCAGCAGAGGTCAGGCTCCTCACAAACACACACGCATATTTTGGGTACCATGATGCATCGATGCAGTAACAATGTTTCCCCTCATTTTGCTGCACATGTGTGTAAAAACCTCATTAGAAACTGTTTACATGGGTTTTTTAGCAGAAGTCTACAGTAAATGTGTCGATGTGTTGCTTTGTGTTAATCCCTGAACCGGAAAAAAGAAACTCGAATCCTTGTTTACATGAAAGTTAGGATTTAAAAAGTAAATATAAGATTTTTATATACATAAATGAATGGAACTGTAATTATAATGTCATGCATATACTGTAACTATACCCAGCCGGCATGAGCTTAGGTATATGCATGCATAAATCAATACGCCAGGACCAGAGTGCTACATATACATTTACAGACAACAGAGAAAGTCCAACAATTTACAATGTAGTGCTGGAAAAATCTGAATAAATGCTAATTAATTAATCTATCTTGCCTTCTTTTCCAGGCGTTTAATTAGCAAACTTAAACGCATCAAAATTAAACAGCCGTTTACATTTTTTGCTCACCTGAACAGCAGAATATTTCAGGGTTTTGTTGAGACATTTCATGAAACATTAACTCTCTTAAATCATCATAATGTGTACAGTACAAAAAAAAAACGGGGCTCACCTTCCACTGCATACTTGAAGTCTTACATGTATTACAAAACATAAGAGCAGAAATTCACTGAAAAAGTAGACATTTTAAGCCCAGTTTTTAGCTGTTTTGCGTTGTGTAAGTTGGCGTCAGAGGTGGAAGAAGTCCTCAGATCCTTTACTTCAGTAAAAGTAGAAATACGACTAAAATACTCCATTGCAAGTAAAAGTCCTGAATTCAAAATGTTACTTGAGTAAAATAAGTATAAGTATTAAGATAAGCATTATCAGCAAAATGTACTTAAAGTATAAAAAGTAAAAGAACTCATTATGCAGAATGGCTCATTTCAAAGTGTTGTATAATATATTATTCTGTTTTTATCACAAACAACAAATACATGTAAGTGCATTTTAATCTTGTAGTTTATCAATGTGGAGCCAATTTTAGATTTGTATACTACTGGGTAAATTAGTATATAGTACTGCATCATATCATATAAATATATCATATATTTTTTTAATCTATAAAGTAACTCTACAACTAAGTGTCAAATAAATGTAGTGAAGTAAAAAGGACAATGTTTGCCTCTGAGATGTAGTGGAGTAGAAGCAGTGTTGTGCAAAGTCACTCTTTACAAGAAGTAGCTCAGAGTTCAGTTCACTCAACTTGTCGGATGCTGTGGCGTTTAATTAGTCTCAAAACCTGTGCACATTAAAAGCAGGCGTGTGCATGAACGCACATGGGAGAAATTTGCCATCAGGGCTTTCTGCCAGAAATCTTCTTAGGTTTAGGCAAAACACCTACTTGGTTAGTTTTAGGAAAAGATCATGGTTTGGGTTAGAATTAATCACACAAAGACTAATCAGTTAAATGAATGAAAACAGGTCTGTGTTGTAACATTTATTTATTTATTTATTATTAACACTGTGTAGAAGTAAAAGTTGCATAAAATGGAAATACTCAAGTAAAGTATAAGTACCTCAAAACTCTACTTAAACACAGTGCTTGAGTACATGTACTTAGTTACTTTTAACCACTGGTTGACGTCACATAAGTGAGTCTGTTTCTCCACAGATCTCTGTGCAGTTGTACAAAGTAGTGAGTCTGGGCACTTGTTATTATAAAGCTAATTTTACATTCTTAATCGTGGTTAATTATTGTGTTTGTGCCGGCTGCACAAATTCCAGCCTGTCAGCACATCGAGTCCACAGTTTGACAGAAAAAAGATGAGAAATTAAGAGATGGGACTTCACTCTCTATTTCCCCATAACTATACAGTATGTTCTGCTATATGAATATGTATTTGTATGTTTCTCATCCGTGTCGCTAGTATTAGGATTAATATAAATTATTCTTAAACTTCATCTAGCTTAGTCGCTTTCTCCCCTGTCATGTCACTCAAATTTCTCTGTTTTCACACAAAAACATGTCCAGTGGCCAGATGTTGAAATGATCCCGGACGCACTCGAAACAATGCATGCACCTTTCCCACACATAAACTGGTATTTATACAAGAAGAATGTGAACATCTCACACAGACTTCAGACCAGCATACACACAGTTCACTGGAGATATCTGTATGTGAAATGATGAGATGGACATGAAATATGAGAGGAGAGAGAGTGAGATGAGTGTTATTATTTTAGCAGTCTACACAGCGCTCTGTGAAATATCAATCAAAGGTGCATTCATAAACTTAAATTATTTATGAGAGATGAAATTCATCATTCTTTTATGAAATTTTAAACCATCATCTCCCTGCTGATAATCATTTAATTTCATCCTGAATTGTGAAGCACTTTGTAAAGTCTGTTTCAACAGGAGCTCTATGAATTAATCATCAACCATCCTTCTGATGTTTAATAATCACTGCGGTGATGGTTTGCAGAATTGTGACGCATTAATGGTATGGACGCTATAAATAGCCACAGCTGTGAGTAAGGACAGCTGCTCTGGTGTTGGAGAACCTCACCAATGCATCACAATCTGGGAAATTGCACTGTTTCTTTGCTGTTCTGCTCATTGACAGTACTGATATCTTTGTGTGTGTACACAGAGTTTTAGTCGAGAATCTAAGCAGATTTTTATGCATCTGGCCCCAGATGTCACTGTAGAGCACATAAGTTCCTTTAAAAATACCGTTTCTGAGGACGGCAACATAAAAATTGCTCTGTAAATAGCCGAGTAACTCCAAAAAGCCAACAATAATCATATTATGTGCACATAAACACGCAGGTGTGTGAGCATGCTTGCCCTTGTTTGTGTCTTGTAGCTCTATAAAGTTTTATATTTCAGCAAACCTCTTCTTTCTTTTTTCAGGATCTATGAGGAAATTCAGAAGATCGAAGCCAACGAGTTCCACTATCAGGAGCAGGTACTGCAGCACAGACACACACTGTAAAAAATCAAACACTGTGTGTAAATGAATTTGTTTACAGCCAAATAATAAGACAAAGTTCAGTCAGCAGGTGATTAACAATCAGACATTGTTGTGTTTGCAAATTAATCAGCTTCTTCTCTGTGATGATGCAATTTTTCAAGGAAATTATTCATCAATTTTGATCATCAAAACTACAATAATAATGATGACAAGGATAGATATAATAGAGTTTGAATTAAATGAGATGAGCCTGTCAATCATCGCTAATAATCAAGTGTGTGTGTAGCATGAATGTTTTCTCTATACTGTATATTTTTAATAGGGTTGTCAATTATTAAAATATAAAATAAGATATAAAATATTTAATTGCAATTAATCGCAAATTAATCACACACATTTTTATCTGTTCAAAATGTACCTTGAGGGGAGATTTGTCAAGTATTTAATACTCTTATCAACATGGGAGTGGACAAATATGTTTGCTTTATGCAAATGAATGTATATATTTATTATTGGAAATCAATTAACAACACAAAACAATGACAAATATTGTCCAGAAACCCTCACAGGTACTGCATTTAGCATAAAAAATATGCTCAAATCATAACATGGCAAACTGCAGCCCAACAGGCAATAACAGCTGTCAGTGTGTCATTGTGCTGACTTGACTATGACTTGCCCCAAACTGCATGGGATTATCATAAAGTGGGCATGTCTTTAAAGGGGAGACTCGTGGGTACCCATAGAACCCATTTTCATTCACATATCCTGAGGTCAGAGGTCAAGGGACCCCTTTGAAAATGGCCATGCCAGTTTTTCCTCGCCAAAATTTAGTGTACGTTTGGAGCGTTATTTAACCTCCTTATCCACAATACAGTATGACATGGTAGTATCTTCACTCTAGCTTTAAAACTGAGCCCGCTACAACCAAAAAATCCCAAGTTGCATTAATGCATTAAAGAAATTAGTGGCGTTAAGACAAATTTGCGTTAACGCGTTATTATCGTGTTAACTTTGACAGCCCTACTTTTTAAATTAGAAATTATATTAAATGTCAATTAATTGGGTTTAAACTGAACCAAAACAGATCAAATATAAAATGTCAGACACTTGTTGAAGCATTTATAAAGGCAACAAAGACATGAAAACTTTGTATTAATCAATGAAAGTTAATGAGAAGATTGATGTGTGTTTTAATGAAATGTAAATATGTAATTAAACATGTCTCTGGTTTTGACAGACGGATCCCATCGAGTTCGTGGAGAACATCTGTGAGAACATGCAGCTGTTTCCCAAAGAAGACTTCCTGACTGGAGACCAGCTCATGTTTGAGTTTGACCCGCAGGTAACCAGGACCGCAAGACCCAGATCTGATCCAGAATCAGTCTGAGACCTGATAATCTGAGAGCTTTAGAGGGGAAATGTAAATTTGGCTAAAATAGAAGTGCTGTAGAAAGGGAAAAAGCATTAAATTCATAAGTACCACATGCTTGCCAGGTGCACACAAACATTTATATTATATGGAGTAAAAATAACTGTGTGTATTTGTGTGTTTGTGTTTTTATGTGTGTTCAGGTGATCAGTGCCGCTCTGTCCCCGCTGACTCCTGACAGGGCGAACCTGCTGCTGCTGTCACCAGAGAACGAAGGTCACTGTCCACTCAGAGAGAAGTGGTTCGGTACCTGCTACAACATGGAGGGTACGACACACACGCACGCACACACAAACACACACACACAAAAGCATCTCACTCGCAGCGTTTGGAAGCGTTTGCGTTTATTGTTGCCAGATATGCTTACAACTACTTCGTGAAATTCACTTGTGAGTGTAAATTAATGCAGATATTTCATGTCGGTTGAATTTAAAATGTAATTAGGGCCCGAGCACCGACGAAGTCGGGTCCGAGGACCCTATTGAAACTGTAGTGTTTCTTTTTCTTTTTCTTTTTCTTTTTCTCTCAAATGAATCGCGTTTTTGAGGCCTTTGCCATGCTCAAAAAGTTGTTAAACTTGGCACACTTATCAGACGCGGTGAAAAATTTGATATTTTAAGGGTCTCGGTTTCGGGTGTTGCAAAATGGCTCGCTAGCGCCCCCTAGAAAATTGGAAACATTGATATCCGTGCTCCGGTTTCACCTACATTTATGAAATTTGGCAGACAGATGTAACATGTGGAGACGCACAAAAAAGCCTCTGGAAGGTATGCCCAAAACTCAACAGGAAGTCAGCCATTTTGAATTTAATGTGCGATTTTCGCACATTTTTAGCGTTTTATAGGACGTGTACTTTAACGAACTCCTCCTACAATTTTTTTCAGAGCGACTTGAAATTTGGTCAGGACCATCTTAAGACCTTAAGGATGAAAAGTTATTCAATTGGTGAGTTTTCACTGAACGATCTGACCGTGGCGTGGCGGCGAAAAAGCGCCTTTCGCCAAAAAACAGGAAGTTGCTGTAACTTTGGCATACATTTTCCAATCTGCTCTAAATTTCGCATGTGTGATAAGGGTCCTGGCTTGGTGACATCCACATGCAAATTTTGGTTCGCAGTCATAGCGCCCCCTAGTGGTAACAGGAAATGTCATGTTGTACACGTTGATGTACTCTGCTTCAGAAATTAATCACATCTATCTCAAACTAGATGAGAAAAGCCTTAAGACCTTGATAATGCTTCCTTTCGAAAGCTGTGAGTTTTCATCGAATGGCGGCGCCGTGGTGGTATGGCGAATTTCGATGAGTCGCCATGAACAAATAAACCGCTGTAACTCGACTCCAGATGGTCAGATCTTATCCAAATTGATAACATTTGATGAGCGTCCTGGCTTGAAGACATCTATAGTCTAATTTTCAATCATACTCATAGCGCCACCTGGTGGCAAAAGGACGTAACTGTCGCGATATTTTGGTGTACTACTCTTAGCAGGTTAACCAGATCCACCTGAAATTTGGTCACAATAATGGTAAGACCTTCATGATGCCAGACAGCGAAGGTTTTGAATTTTCGTGAAATGCCGTTGCCGTGGCAACGTATTGTTCGCCATGAAACAGGAAGTTGTTTTTGAGGTGCTAGGTTTGCTTAAAAACAAACGAAACTTGGCACACTCATTAACGGCGATAAAATATGTTAACAAATATGTTTTTTGTGCTTGTGTGTGGCAAGGGGGCTCAATAGCGCCCCCTACAAAATTTCAACAAAGCAGCCCTCGCGGTACGTTTGGCCTAGATGTTCCAGATTTGGTAGGCACATGTATCACTCGTAGACTTAAAAAAAAGTCTGTTTGTGCCGAGCTCTAAACCCAACAGGAAGTCGGCCATCTTGATTTTTGTGTGAATTTTTCGTATATTTTTGGCCATTTCCAGGCTTTGTACTTTAACGAACTCCTCCTAAAGACTTATCCCGATCAACTTCAGATTTGGTCAGTACAATCTGAAGACCTTTGTGATGAAAAGTTATTCAAATCGTGAGGTTTTTTGAAACGACGTTGACGTGGCGTGGCGGAGAATTTGCATGACTCGCCATTGAAAGACAAAATGTTCGAACTCGACTGTACTTGGTCCAATCTGCCCCAAACTTGACCTACCACATAGTAGTCCAGGTCTGAGGACATCTACATAGCAATATTGACTCATAGTCATAGCGCCACCTACTGGCAACAGGAAGACAGCGTTACGTGACAAACATCATCCGATTCACATGAAATTTACATTGTGTGATCTACACTTGATTAAAAGCAACATAATGCATTTTTAGCCCGTGTTCTCTAGCGCCACATAGTGGACACAGGAAGTGGTGAAAAAATTGCAATACGACATTTCCTGTGCCACTCAATCTACACAGGAAATAACGTCTAACTTGTGCGTGCAGTGTCAGATGGTCACTGAAATGTACCGGTGTGTCGACCGGGGTCCCGCCAGTACCCCCGACGTGCGGGAAGGTGCGAGGGCCCGTTCATCGCTGCTTGCAGCTTTAATTATACATTGTATTTATTACATATTCATCCTAAGATGTAGACACATATTTGTGTGCAACGTGTACAGACAAGGAAATAGACGGCTGCTGTAAATTTGTGCCGCAGTCAATTAGTTTTTTGTTTTGTTGAGTACAGTTTATTTCCTGCTGAATAATTGAGTGTTGGACTATAAACGCTTCACTCAATAGAGACTGAAGACAATCTCCCTGGTGTCTTTCCTAAAGCTGGAAACAATTATAGAGTTAAAAAATAAACCTGCATAGCTGAAACAATCCAAAGTCTTTAAGGCGGCCCTTCATATTGGGACGGTGACACGCAGTAGTCGTTTGCTTGTAAACACTGTCGTAGCAGAAACACATGCACAGAACTGTTGTTGCTACAGCTGCTCTGCTAACGTGCTAACAGACACGGTTCACTCACTTGGTTGCTGTTCAGTTTAAGACATTAAATTAATCTTGTGGCTCTCCTCCCGCCGTTAAACTGCTCCAGAAAGTGACTCGCAGTCGTGGGTTTCATCATTCCTCCAGAATCTCAAGCTCTCTCCACCGGAGCCGCGTCCTAGACATTGCCGACCAATAACAACGCAGTATCCCCTCGTCGCACCCCCGTACGTCCTCATACATGTAGATACACGGTTGTGATTGGCCTGTCCGAATCCAGGATATGTAAGGGGTGTAGGTTTGTTAGCGGCCATTCTAGGCCATTCCACAACTTTGCATTTAGAAATGCCCAGACGATCGACAGGCAGAGATCTCCAAGTGTCATCATGTGTCCTCCTGCTTCCTGTTGAAATGAAAGGAGACTCTTGACCAGAGTTCAAACTACCGAACTAAATATGAAAAAAATGGTAATTATATTAAACTTGGGATGGGTTTGTTTTGTCTCATCAGACATCCCAGAGGAGTGGGGTCAGCGCTGGGCGGGAGACTTGGAACTCAACCCTGACCTCCACCTTCCTGCTGAGAACAAATTCATAGGTTAGTACAAGCATCATGTGTATATGATACTACAAAAGATGAACAAGTAAAAGCATGAATCCAACACGATCAGCTGAATCATCAGGTTCATGGTTCAGTGTTTCTTCAACTTCTTCTTTGTGCTGCAGCGACGGATTTCACCCTGAAAACGTCTGACTGTCCGGACACTGAGTTTCCCGTCAGGATCGTGAACAACGAGCGAGGCTGTCTGTGGTACAAGAAGGACAACAAGTTCAAGATCCCCAAAGGTGAGTGCCGAAAGCGTGGATGTTTGTAGGGCTGCGACTCACAAATGCTTTCATTTTCGATTTATCTGCTGATTGTGAGGCTGCAGAATCTTTAAATCACTTCTTATCTGTTTTCTTATTGTTGCTTTTATTTTATATTTTATTGGTATTTTATTCCATTTTATTTTTGCAGTCCTGAAATGTTTTAATCCTGGTTCAGCCACGTAAATCACAGTGCAGTATAAATTAGCTGTAATATTATTAGGGCTGTACAATGCGGGATATATGTTACATGTGCGACAAAAAAAATCTGTGCGATGTATGAAAGTACTGCAGTAGCAACTGTTCGGTGTGTGTGTGTGTGTGTGTAAAATGCATGTCCCCGTCTGCGTGGAATCCATGCATCTTTTGCTGCCGCAGCAAAAACAAAAATCAGAAAGAAAAATAGTAGTTACTGGATGTTACTTCAGTTCTATGAGTACAAGGACTGCAAGGAGAGGAAGAGGGAGTGAGACCACCTGGACGCGGGCGAGAGATGTGACACAAGACCAGATTATCATTTTATTTTATTTTTCAAATGCAGCGTAGTGATGATAAAGACATTTCCTACAGCATGCGTAATATAAAACGCGGACCTGCAGATGCACATTCAACCCGCGCTGAAGCCGTTCATATGAGTCAGCCGTCACTCTGTTTGTCACACTAGAGAATCCAGTCTGCACTGTAGTTCATTCATCCGGGTCGTACCTGCAGGATTTATGACATCACAATTGGTTTGCAGCCAATCATGGTCCCGTATGAAAACTTGCACAAGTGTGGAAACTTGAAACCTCCAGGTCACAAACACTGAGAATGGACTTGTGTTCAGTGGCTGTTAAACGTCTGAAACACATAATATTTGTTACATATTCTGTTTTTAAACAAGGTCATTGAACTGCTTTGTGGAAGAAAAAAAAACACACTTCAAACACAAATCATTTTTTTGTATTTCTGTCTTTGAACATGTCTGGAGTGGACACTGGGAACATTAATCACCCTGTGCAGGTTAAACAGCTCTGCTTGGTGGACAGTTTAAATCATTGCTGCTTTATAAACCTGACGATGTTTGTGTTTCATGTAAATATGATCTTATATGAAAAATCTACATCGATAAGTCAGTGTATCTCCTGCTAATGCTATCAGACGACGGATAACTTTCAGTTATAAATGGTAAATGGACTTGCATTTATATAGCGCTTTTCTAGTCTTCCGACCACTCAAAGCGCTTTACACTACATGTCAGCATTCACCCATTCACACACACATTCATACACTGATGGCAGAGGCTGCTAAGGTGCCAACTTTGCCCATCAGGATGTAATCTAAATACTCATTCACACACCGATGGCTATGCCTTCGGGAGAAATTTGGGGTTAAGTCTATTGCTCAAGGACACATCGACATGTGACCCGGAGCAGCCGGGGATCGAACCACCGACCTTCCGATTGGTGGACGACCTGCTCTACCCAATCCACAGCCGCCCCATTTACTATCGCAGGGCATAATGCAACACTTAAACTGCAAACTTAAAAATTCCAGTATATAATGTATATTGTATACAAACATAGAATTGAATTGAACAGATCGGCCTCATTGTGACCGATACCCGATCCAGATATCTGAGAGAGTATCGTCCCGACCCGATATCCGATCCGGTATCGGTATCAGTGCATCCCTAGACAGGAGCCTAAGATCTTACATTTTCATGGCCAACAACTGCTTCTCTGTTGTGTATATGAAAATAAATAACTTCTACCTGGGGTTTTAAATAAAGTAAAATAATAAATGATTCATTCAGTAAAAATAAATGTAAACATGATCACATATTTTCTGTCTTTCAGCTTATATTCGTTTCAACCTGATCTCCCCGATCATTCAGAAGAATCCTGAGAAGTAAGAGACTGCTGATGCATGTTAAAGTCAATCATCATTCATCTTCTTATTACAACCACAGCGGACACGTTGTGGCTGTGGTGTTTAACCGCGTTGTTCCTCTTTCAGTCTGGTTCTGTTTGACATCTTTGTGAACATCTTGGCTCACAACCTGGCAGAGCCGGCCTACGAGGCCGACGTGGCTCAGCTGGAGTACAAGCTGGTGGCCGGAGAGCACGGGATGGTGGTCCGACTGAAGGGCTTCAACCACAAACTGCCGGTGAGGAGACGCACCGTACACACTCACGGACACAGTTAGAGACTAGCTGGTGAACACAGTGGAGAATTTAGCAGTTAAAAGAGATGGATATTTCTCTCAGGAGTTGGTAGAGACCAAAAACAGACCTGAAGTGGCCCAAAAAATCAGTTATTGCATTTTTAAAGTCAAACTGTGGTGATATTCTCTATTTTTATGGTCGTCAACAAAACAAATGCAGACCCAAACCAACAATGAATGTATCCCACTAACAAGTATTGTGTGTAATGGACAGCTAGCTGACCATAAGGAGATATTTGCTTAATTTGACAAAAGGTGTATAAGATCGCAGACTCCACCTTTAACTACACTATTTGAGTAACTGTACTGGATTACTTTCCACCACATTGACTTCCCTCCTGGCTGGTGTTTCAGCTGCTGTTGAAACTGATCGTGGATCATCTGACAGATTTCAGCGCCGACCCGGGCGTCTTCAACATGTTCTCTGAGCAGCTGAAGAAAACCTACTTCAACATCCTCATCAAACCTGAGAGACTGGGCAAGTACGTCTCACGCTCTGCAAACACACACACACACACACACTGCACACACACTGTAGACTCACACACACACACACACACACGCACTGCAGACACTCACACAGACTGCAGACACACACACTGTAAACAGTCTTTTTCTATAACCAACACATGGTAGGTCAGAGAATTCACAGATACATTTGTGAGGATTCGATTAGTATCTCATATTTACACTTTTTAATAATACCGAGAATTCTCAAATAGAGTCTGGGGCCTTTATTTACCTGCAGAGGGTACCAGGTAGGGCTGTATCGAATTGTTAGAATTTAAATGTCAACATGATGAATGAACCTTCAAAACCTTCAATTTTTTATGTCTCTGCGCTGGCGAGAGCCGTGGCCTAAGGCATTCTGTATTCAGGTTGTCCGTTCGACCCATTCACGTCAACATGATATCTCAGGAACACCTGGAGGGAATTTCTTCAACTTTGGCACAAATGTCCACTTGGATACACTGGTTAGATTTTGGTGGTCAAAGGTCACTGTGACCTTTATTCCGTCCCATTCTCGTGAACGATATATCTCAGGAAGCCTTGAGGGAATTTTTCCAAATTTGGCACAAACTTCCACTTGGACTCAGTGATGAAGTGATTAGATTTTGATGGTCAAAGGTCAATGTCACTGTGACCTTACAAAACACGTTTTTGGCGATAACTCAAGAATTCACATGCTAATTATGACAATTTCACACATACGTCTAATAAGATAAAATAATGAAGTGATGACATTTCAGACATGGATGTAAACTACTACTTGACTGGTTGGCGGAGGCATACAACCACTAGTGGTAATTCTAGTTGTAGCTTTAAAGGGACCATATGTAAGAATCTGAAATTGCTTGTTCACAGCGACACCTGTGGCCGCAATGTCAACGAAAGTCGGCGTCCTGTTGCTCGCGCTCGTGCTTGTGCTCGCGCTACATTGACATGAACGAGCACCGGTCTAAACAGTGAGGCGACACACATCAGCTAACACACAATATCACTCTATCTTTCACCTGCTTGGCAGTAATGTTAGCTGACCAGACGAAGGTCTCTCCATGAATCAATGCTGATCCTAGTGCTGGCTTTTCCTGCTCCAGTCTGCCGACCCGGAGGAAACGGGGGGGGGGGGGGGGGGGAGAGACACCGGTCGGGATAACTTAACTCGCTGCGGAGCCCCGTCACTTCACAAGACACGGGAAACCTCTGTTGGTCTGGAGGAGCTGCAGCATTTATTTCTGCACAAACGTCCACTGCACATTCACTAGATATTCTCAGAGCTAAACTAACTCTTCTGCAGAGTGTAGTGTGCGCGCGTGCACGTGGAGTTGGAGCGAGCAGAGCGGGTGAGAACGAGCGCGGTGCGCAAGCAGGCGGAAGCAGACAGCAGGAGCAGCGCTGCTGCGCGCTCGCGTACCCACACGCGAGCGCGCATTGGACACCGACCCGGTAGGATTTATGCGCGTGATAAGTTACATATAGTCCCTTTAAATATATACAGTATGTTTTCCCCATCATCAAAATGATGATGATGTTCAGGTCTTTCCCTTCATCATCAGCCCTTAAATCATCAGACATTCTGGTGAAAGGACAACTATAAAGATTCGAGTTGTAAACTTTTTAATTTATTTAATAATCTTATTTAATACAGAAAACAGCGTATAAATGTAGTCAAATCTCTGACAAATCTCTGTTTGTTTTTGGTTAACTGTTACACCTCTACAACATAGTTTATAATTTAATATAACACATGTGACCAGACAAACTGCAGAGAGCTTCACAGAGCAGCAGCTGCCTCTGTAAAGAAAGACTGATAGTGATTTCTGTGTCGGATTGGGTTCCCCCCCCATCCGTCTCTCTGCAGGGATGTCCGTCTGCTGATCCTGGAGCACTGTCGCTGGTCAGTCATTCAGAAGTATCAGGCCGTCACGAAGGGTCTGACCGTCGATGACCTCATGACCTTCGTCGGCGGGCTGAAAGCAGAGCTTTACGCCGAGGGGCTGGTGCAGGGAAACTTCACCAGCACGGTGAGACACACTGACGCCTGTGATGTAGAAAAACAAACAAACGTACAGCTGAACAGCAAAACTAAACACTTATACATTTAGAATACTTTCAACAGTCAGTTCCCCTAAATTACAAAAACACACTGTACCTTTAAGATAAGATAGAACTTGATTATTGATTCATTGTTTGGTCTATAAAACATCAGAAAACAGTGAAAAATATCAAGACAATGTCATTAAACTTCTTGTTTTTGTCTGAAAACCCATTGATATTAAGTTTACTTTCAGTTTAGTGTGAGACAAAGAAAAGCAGCAGAGGCTGGAACCAGAGAAAGTTGACATTTCATTCTTGAAAAATGACTTCACGATATAAAAATTTGCTGATTATTTTCATATGAAGCTCTAGTGACAACATCCCTCTTCCTCACCCTGCACAGCAGCGATGTTCACAGTATGCACACAGTATCATCACTGCATCACATCTGGGTGTGAGGTTCTACAGATTTATACCTTTCAACCCATATGCTCATCGTCCTTCCAAAATCGGATCTAATCTAATGTAAAAATGTAATCACTTTCTCTTTCATTACTTAATTAAATTAAAAATTAAATTAAATAATTGACAGAACCTTTTTAGTTCAGTATTTCTTAGAAAGTAGTAGAAAGTACTTCTGGACTAACTGGGTTTATTTTAACATTTTGTTCTTAAATCTCATTTTTCAAAACCTACTCCTCTCTCACACACAGGTGTTTTGTTCCCCTTGGTTATATTAAAATGTCCTGTTGAGGTAACCAGTTTGAAAAGTTGTAATCTCTCACACTTTGTTTCCTCCAACAGGAGTCCAAAGAGTTTCTGCAGTATTTCATCGAGTGAGTATCCTGCTTCATTTCTTTATGCACTTTCAGCGTTTCTGGTGTTGGATGTTTTATTCAAAAGTCAGATCTTCTGATAAAATTCACACTCTTAAGACTGAAAGCTTCACATTTCACTTTTTAAAGAAGGTACTTAAATGTTGACGCTTTTCTAAATTGCAGTGTTAAGACCTTTTCTCACGGGGGGAGTTTTTTTCGCACGTCAGTACGTTTTTTTCTAACTGTTGATTTTGTCATGAATCTCTACACAGAATGCGAATATTGCGCTATTTTTTTTTCTGGAACAAGGTGGATTTTTCTGAGCTTTCGCAGCGCAAATAAAGGCATCAATCAATCACGCTGTGCAGAAAAAGTTGAGTTGCACCTATATTTATATTTATATCAACTCGGTGGCTCCGTAGTCCAAACCAAGACGTCAAACTTTATTACTCCTTTCAACCTTAATAAAGGCAGCGCAGACCAGATCCACTCCTTCCGGCCTTATCTTTCACAATAAAAGCCCTAGACATATAATATTCGCAGGCGGGTATTTTGCATTTTTGTGTTGTTTATTCGTCACGCACCAAGTGTGTAAAGGCCTTGAAACTGTGATTTATACATTTTGCAAAAAGGGCAAAGGCAGTTTTCTAAAGATGTTACATCTTGGAGTTGAAGAACTCCGAAATGAGTATTTATTATTTACCAGAAGATGAAAAAAAACATCTTTTGCATTGATGTAAGATGGATCAAAAACATTACCACCCAGTCCGTCTATATATTTTAAATTGGCTGAACTCTTGACTGAGCTACAGGGGAATCAGTCAGCCAGTTTGAAGACTTCCTCCAGTACACAGCACAGCTGGTTCCAGTGCAGACTGGTGTGTAAATGTGATGTTACCAGTTTGTCTGTCTCTGCAGTAAGCTGCAGTTCCAGCCTCTGTCAGCAGAGGTCCCCGTGTTGTTCCGGGTGGTGGAGCTGCCTCAAAAAGAGCATCTCTGTAAAGTCAAGTCTCTCAACAAAGGAGACGCCAACTCTGAGGTCACCGTGTACTACCAGGTAGGAACATTATCACACTTCTCACCCTCGCAGTTTCTCATTTATTTGCCATCTATGATGCTTTTAAGGGTTCTGTTTACAAAATATAATCCTATTTTTTCCACATAGCCCTTTTTCACTCTGGTCATGCAGATTGTTTCAGTTTTAAATGCCAAGATTTCAAGATATCAGCATCCTGCATTAACAGCAGTACAATGATAGTGTGTTGAAAATTTCAACAACAGCATCTCTTTTCAGAAACCGTGTCCTTGTTACTCTGGATACTCTACAGAATCTGATCATTATTTTGAGTAACTGAGACTTTCAGGAAAGAAGCAAGTTTTTATTATCATTTTTCAATTCTTTGAGCACCACAAACAAGAATTCCATTCACTGAAGAAATTTAAGGGGTAGATATCTTCAAACTTCAGCAAGTAAAATCCAAACTGTCTGCACATAACTAAGGCAATGTAGAAAAATGTCTTTTTGTTATTTAGGTGAACTGAACCTTTAATAGTTCAAGACTGACCTGAAGTTATCCAGAAGTTGTTTTAGAAAGTTATCTACAATGATCATTAGTTCATATCATGTTCTCTCTTTCTGCAGTTTAATCTAATCTAAACAGTAGTGGAAAGTAACAAAGATTATTTTTATTCTCCGCTCTTGTTGATGTGTATAAATCTGGATTCTGTTGCAGTCGGGGCTGAAGAACCTCCGAGAGCACGCTCTGATGGAGCTGATGGTGGTGAGTGTTGACAATTTTACTACCATCTCACCAACACCAGTGACAAAATACCATATTGCCATGAATACAATATGATCCTGAGTGTAAGACGACCCCCCTGTGCCAAAAACACTTTCATATTAGTTTTGTAGGGAAAGATTCCCGGCTATTATGAGTTAATGTAATTCAACCCCTACTTTTACAAACTGTACAAGAAAATAATCTTTCATGTTAGACCAATACGGTAAAACAATGGTGTCAAGACATTGAATTTCAATTAGGGCTGTCAATCAATTCAAATATTTAATTGTTATTAATCGCATGATTGTCCCTAGTTAAAGCTGCAATACGCGATATTGGCGCAAATATGATTTAAAAAAGTTATTTTTAGAAAACGACAGCTATATCGTGACAGTAGTACTTAAAACAGGTAACCTGAAAAAAAATCATGTTCCTCTGTGTCCTACTGTGTCCTCCGGTGCTCCTAACGGCATCTGAAGGATTTCACTTACCGGAGGAAAACAAGGTCCGCTGTCCAGCTGCCGTCTATGAGAGCTGGCTGACAATCACTCGCGAACTCCGACCAAACGGTCAAACTAGGCAGCGCTGATCAAATATGAATCAATATTCTGTTACTGTAATGCCTATTTCTCACCTCAAATGTTCTCAGAATCATCTTGTAGTGTACTGTTTAGCTGTAAGATGAGAAAGTTTGTGACCCAGCCGCCACTGTAAAATCTGTTGAAGGAAGCCAAGTTCTGGTCACATGACCGGAGCACAGCCAATAGGAACGCTCTCTCTCTCTGAAATGACCTGTGATTAGTCAAAATCTGCCATTACGGGCTAGATTTTTCTAAAGCCTGAAAACAGAGCAATGATGAGGAGCAGAAGTCTAGTTATCTCTCAGAACACTTGAATTACAATATGCTGAAAAGTTATTATGGAATTTTTGCCAAATTATGCCAAAAAATTGTTGCATACTGCCACTTTAATTGATCAATCGCAAATTAATCACACATTTTTTATCTGATCAAAATCTACCCTAAAGAGAAATTTGTCAAGTATTTAATACTCAAATATGCTGCTTTATGCAAATGTATGTATATATTTATTATTGTAAATCAATGAACAACACAAAACAATGACAAATATTGTCCAGAAACCCTCACAGGTACTGCATTTAGCATAAACAATATGCTCAAATCAAAACATGGCAAACTGCAGCCCAACAGACAACAACAGCTGTCAGTGTGTCAGTGTGCTGACTTGACTATAAGTTGTCCAAAACTGCATGTGATTATCATAAAGTGGGCATGTCTGTAAAGGGGAGACTCGTGGGTACCCATAGAACCCATTTTCATTGACATATCTTGAGGTCAGAGGTCAAGGGACCCCTTTGAAAATGGCCTTGCCAGTTTTTCCTCGCCAAAATTTAGCATAAGTTTGGAGCGTTATTTATCCTCCTTCCTGACAAGCTAGTATGACATGGTTATAACTGCAACAAACCTAAAAATCACAAGTTGCATTAAAGAAATAAGTGGCGTTAAAAATAATTTGTGTTAAAGCATTTTTATCACATTAACTTTGACAGCCCTAACCCTTCAATATTTATTTCTTTTAACTATTTATATTGTTTACAACTCCCAGACACACTTGACTTGTATATAGACATTTTATTTTATTGTTGGTCATTGGTGCTGTTTATATACATGTATGTAATATTTGTATAGGCCTATACACCTATTTTTTAGTACTGTCTATTCCCTACCTTTATATGCTCAACTTTGTTGTCCCTGTTCTTAGCTGTTATGTCTGTTTCTGTCAGTGGTGGAATGTAACTAAGTACATTTATTCCAGTACTATACTTAAAGTACAATTTTGACCTACTTGAACTTTACCTTGAGTATTTGCATTTCAAGCTACTTTATACTTCTACTCCACTACATCTCAGAAGCAAATATTGTACCTTTTTACTCCACTGCATTTAACCGACATCTGTAGTTACTTTTTACATGAAAAAAACACATTCTGCTTATATGATATGATGCAGTACTATACTACTCATCTATCCAGTAGTATACAAAGTATCTAGAATTGACTCCACGTTGACAAATGAGTACTTTTACTTTAAGTACATTTTGCTGATAATACTTCTGTACTTTTACTTCAGTAACATTTTGAATCCAGGACTTTTACTAGTACTGGAGTATTTTTTAGACTGTGGTATTTATACTTTTACTGAAGTAAAAAGTCTGAGTACTTCTTCCACCACTGATTTCTGTGTAAGTACATTGAGAGCAAAGACCAGAGACAGATTTGTTGCATGGCCACACATGGCCAATAAAGCTGATTTATTAGGGTATTTAAATGTCAGCAGCACAAAGGGCATACAATGTAACTGCAAATTAGAAATTAATTTTTAAAAATGGAAAAAAAACTTTATTTCAAACAGTAAAGAAAGTACTGAAATTGTCAATATTAAAATGAAACCAAGTTCTTGTTCTGTTGTTGGAAAATGTGCATATATCAGGCTTTCAGTGCATATCGATCTGTTATGTTGCTGTAGAAAAGTCCTTGGTAGATGTTTTGGACTGACTTTGACTTGTGTCCGTCTCCACAGATGCACATGGAAGAGCCGTGCTTCGACTTCCTCAGGACGAAGGAGACTCTGGGGTAGGTGTCAGTCATTTAAACTGAGTATACAGATCAGTAATGTGCACTCTGTTTAATCACACAACCTCCTAATCCCCAGGTACCAGGTGTACCCGACCTGCAGGAACACCTCGGGGGTGCTGGGATTCTCCGTCACCGTGGAAACACAGGCCACCAAGTTCAGGTGAGTTGACTTTTCTGTATGTTTGACACCCGTGTTTGTCTGTTTCTTTCCCTCTTTAAAAACACTCCTCTTCCTCCTCGTCCCGTTCGTCCTCGCAGCACCGAGTTGGTGGAGGCGAAGATCGAGGAGTTCGTGGTCAGCTTCGGGGAGCGCCTGTCGGGTCTGAGCGAGGAGGCCTTCAGGACCCAGGTGACGGCTCTCATCAAGCTGAAGGAGTGCGAGGACGCTCACCTGGGAGAGGAAGTGGACCGCAACTGGTTTGAGGTCGTCACACAGCAGTACGTCTTCAAGAGGCTCAACAAGGAGGTGAGACACACCTGTTCTCCTTGTCGCTTTCTCCCTACCTCTGTCACTCTCTCTCTCTCCCTCCCTCCGTCTCTCTCGTTCTCTCATTCTTGTTCGTTCTCTCTCTCTCTCTTGTTCTCTCTCTTTTGCGCTCTCTCTCTCACTTGTTCTCTGTCTCGCTAGCTCGAGTCTTGCTGTCGGGATGTAATGAGAATTTCAACAAAAATAACAAAAAATGTATTTGAACAACCCTACATACCCTACCCTTAAACGTGACAGAGAGAGAAACCGTATTTGGGATTTAATATGCCATGATCAATGAAAAGTCTGGGCGTGACACCCCTTATAAATGCGCTTCAGTTACCACCAACGCTCTGAAGAATAATTAATTTCACTGTGACTGCGTGTGGCTATTCGCGCTGATCTTTGGGAATTGGACTTTTTTTGCAGTGAGGCTCATTTACATAGAAAGGGGACGATTTTGCGCCAAAGGTCTGCATATTACATAATTGAAATACATGCAAATAACAAAAGAGCACAGTGACGCTATTTGCTTGGCAGCGCAGTTAGGTTTACACCTGAATTGTAATTCCTGTTTATTTCGAAGATTTTTTTTGCCAAGTTGCTGGTGTACTAATAAATAACAATTCAGTAAATGTATATCTATGTATTTATTTGTTACATTTTGTTTTACAGAGTTAGAAAAGCAATGTTTAAGTCAAGCCTGATGTTGCCTTACACATAAAAGAATGATCCCGGTCACTTCCACACAGTGAGACATACAGCTTATTAATTAAACACTGGTATCTGATCGGTACTCGGTATCGGCCGATACCCAAAGCCCAGGTAAAGATATCGGTATCGGGATGAAAAAGTCAGATCGGTGCATCCCTAGTTTTAGGGCTGCACGATTATGGCCAAAATGATATTCACGATTTTTGATTAATATTGAGATCACGATTAGTCATAGATTTTAGGTACAAAATATTTTTATTGCAATTTCGCATTTAAATAAACAGAGCGCTGCTTTCACGTCCATGTTGTGCTTCATTTCAACCGTCACAAATTCTAAATGTTCTCCTTTTACTTTGTTATTACCATCTACAGCGGGAAAAGTTAGGTTAGTTAAAAACCTTGGCATTAGTAGTTCTAATTATATATTATACATATTATATATTATTATATACATACTATCTATATCTCGGTGGGACCTCGTCCTCTGGGGCGGCTGTAGCTCAGTGGGTAGAGCGGGACTGCAAGTCGAACTCTCCTTGAGTGAGACACTAAACCCCAAGTTGCTTCCCGGGCGCTTGCAGCAGCCCAGTGCCCATAAAATACTTAGGATGGGTTAAATGCAGAGGTCAAATCATGCATGTATCTGTAGGTACTATGACAAATAAAGGTTTCTTTCTTCTTTCTTCTTATAAGCTGGTTAGAGTTAGTGTTAGGAAGTTAAAACAGCTCATAATTCCCTCTCTTTTATCTATTTTATATTGCTGTGAAAACATCTCCTTCGAACAACAATAGTTATTCAAGTTTATCGTCAACAACTACACTTTACAAGATTACATTTGAACGCATCATGATAGCATTATAATTTACCATCGCCCAATACAAATTTTTACTGTGGTCCTGTTCTGTGGTTCTAACCTGTTGTGGTCTCTGCTGCAGATTGAGGCTCTGAAGCTGTTCTCTCAGGAGGAGCTGGTCTCCTGGTTCCTGGAACACAGAAACGCCAGCAGCAGGAAGCTCAGTGTACATGTAAGTGTGCTTTTGATTATTTGAATTGCAGACACAAATACTCACTAAGTACTTTTGTGATAGTCAGAAGTTTCTTTGTACTACGTTTTTTTTTTATATCGGCTAGTTTTCAGTTACGTGACTGGCGCGGAGCACTGGAGGGCAAATCACCGTTCTATCATGGCATCAACACCGGGAACTCCATAGAGCTACCGCACAAGCCTGTTGAATTTTTATTTTTACAACCCACAAGTATTAAGATCAGAGAAGAAAAACAAAGATATATATATATATATAAATATATATACACACCCACACAAACTGCAAGTTTTAAGCACGTGTGACCCGTATACAGTACCCGCTGTGGTATTTCAATTATTAAAGTGGAAGTAGACAACTTCTCAACTAGCTAGCACGCTAGCTTATCACCTCCTGGATCATATGAGAATATAATAACTTTCATCACTGCTCATTTTAGAAAGGCCACTGCAAGGAAACCTGTTCTTTGTTTATGTTATATAATGTGCGTTTACATTGGTTTCCCATAAGCCTCTCTTTTACTATGCAATTCTGTCTGATCCTGGGAAAATGAAGGCTCTGGCTAGAGCGGGTAGCCAGAAACAAACATCTACGATCCATTGTCCTTTTGAAAGAACATTTTCTCGGTGGCCTTTCTACAATGAGCAGAGGTGAAAGTTCGTATATTCTGTTATGATCAAGGAGTTGACAAGCAGACAGCGTTAGCTAGCTAGTTGAAAAGCTGTCGTTACTTTCATTTTAACAAGACTCGGTCAAAACTTAGTATATGGCTGGACCGTGTATGATCAGTCTGTGAATTTGTGGCTAAATTATTATACAAATAGTCAGTGGTCATGTCTATAATGTTAAATCCAGCGGTACATGTCCTAAAGGTCCGGCGAGGACGCGCTGGCCATTCAAGCGGTGACGTACTATCGTTGAATGCACCTGGTTGGTCCCTGGTTTTCTGCTTGCCGTTTTTAAAAAGGAAAAAACATGGCGTCCTGCTTGTAAACTTTCTGCTATTCCGTCTAAACAATTCACCCAAATCTACTTCTGAAAACATTTTAAGCGAGAAATACTGTAGGCTATGCCACTGCTGAATCTCGTTATATCGCCCTTTAAAAATCCACTATCTGTCAACCTCTAATAGAAATGATCTGAAACCAATGACTGGTACCTTGAAGAAAGTCTTAATTATTATTAATTAATAGGGTAAACATGCAAAACTAAGAGGTACAAGCCTTCTAAAGTATAAATATTTAGACAACAGTTTCCAGTCCGAGGAAGGGCAAATATTTGCTATAAAAGCAGAAAATAAACAATCTTTAACATGTTTGTGTTCTCTGTCTTGGTCAGGTGGTTGGTTTTGGGGTGGAGGAGAACGACCCACCAGAACCGAGCGCCGCCTGCTGCGCTGACAGCCCCGACAACCCGCCCTCATCGGCCTACGGTGAAGTGAGCGAGCTGACCTTCCTGCCGGCCTCCTCGCCGCTGCTCCAGGACACTACGCTCATCACAGAAATCAGAGCGTTCACCGCCTCCCTCCCCCTCCACCCGTACCACAAAATCCTCAGCTAGGCCCCTCTCACTACAGACCGACAGGACAGAGCTAAAGACCTCCCCGCTGTATTAATAATGATAAACCATGTTAACAGCTAGCATTGATACAGTACTTGATCGAAGAGGACACTGTTAGGACGGACATTTCACATGCGTTTTTGTTCTTTTGTTTTATGTGAGTACATAAAACAAAAGAACTAAAACAATGTAAAAATGCTGCATTCACATCCCGTGGGAAAAAAAGTGTAAATCTGGGCCAGTATTTATAAAGCATCTTATGCCGAAACTTTTCATGACAGTTGAAACAATAAACAGAAAATTTAAATGCAGAAAATAACCACTTTTTTTGATGTAGCATAAAGGCTTAACGTGTACAGGCAAATAATAACTGAGTTATCTATTCTACTGTAGGTTACAGTATATATATGCAAAAATATGAGACTAAAAGTATTTAACCTAGCTCAAACCTTGTGACTTTCACCAATAAGCCATTTTCAATCAGCTTTAAGTAAACACAGAAAACACAAAATAAAGTATAAACAATTTAAACTTCTTACTGATAAAAGCTTGTCCATGATGAACACTGCTATAAAATACTGTTCAGCTCAGATTTCAGGTAGAATATGATTTTGGGGAATTTCAGTTAGTGACGAGGTCTGGTCACATGAAAAACATGTTCATTGTTACTGTGAAGGGGCTGCACAGAAAACTACATCATGGCATTCTGATGGATTTAAATGAGTCCGATTGTTATTTTTTTTTTCCTTGCTTTGAACTGGAAACTAATTTGTACGATTATTCCCAGGTGAAGTGAATGCAGCGTGATGACTCAGGGTTCTGGTTTAAAATACAGTCAGACAACAAATAAGGGCAGAACTATCATGTTAATGTCAATTCAGCCAGTATCACTTATAAACAACTATGTTTTAATTTATTACGTATGAGTTTACATATACGTGTTCATACTGTAATAATGGATGATTTGAAAGAAAGAAATGTATAGACTAACTGTATCTGGTGGCCAGTGATAAAAAACTGTGACGTGTGGAGACTGGAAAGTGCCACCAAAATAATTTTAATTAATTACATTTGCATTCCCATGACAATTAAAACTACATTAATTCAATGTTTCAGTTAAAAGTTTTATTTCATTATTCTGTCAATTATAACAATAATATTGATTTTGAAAAGTTGTGATATGTTTTTTAAAATGCCTCAAATTTTGAAAAGCACCACAAAAAGCGTGTAAATGGATCTTGAGTTAAAATTAATTTGTGAAACTACTATTTCAGGGTGTATGCAGAATCCTGAAGTTAAATTTAATACATTTTTAGACTTAAAGAATGAGTGGTGAGGATGTGCGCATGAAAAAAGTCATAGTATAGTATGTCATAAAAGTGTCATAAAGTATGATAGTATTTCATTAAAAAGTCATAGTATAGTATATCATAAAAGAGTCATAGCGTAGTGTGCCATAAAAGCCATAGTATGGTAAGTCATAAAAAATGCCATAGTCATAAAAAGTCATAGTATAGTATGTAATAAAAATAATCACAAAAAAGTCATAGTATAGTATGCCATAAAGAATATCCTAAAAATTCATAGTATATTATGCCATGAAAAAAACAGTAGTGGTCAGTGGTCATGTCTATAATGTTAAATCCAGCAGTACATGTCCACCAGCTCTGGCGAGGACAGTAGGGGACGTGCTGCTCCACTCAACTGGCTGTTCAAGCGGTGACGTACCCTATCTTGGAATGCACCTGATTGGTCCCTGGTTTTCTACTCCAACACTCGGCCGACCAATCGTGTAACTTCATCACTCAGTCAGTCAAAAAGTCATTAACGGTGCTAAATGCGAGTTTGGGAGCATTTTATTGCCTCCGCACGGCTCTTAACATGGCGAAAGCTGAACCGACGGCTCTTAGCTAACGGTGCTAACAGCGCTAACAGTGGAAACAAAGGCAACACTGCTAACAGTGTTGCCCGGGGGGGGGAAGCGGAGGGTGGGTGCTATGCTTCCAAGATGGCGCTGTCGGTCGGGACGGCGATATTAGCTGTAACCGACGAATGAGAGCATTGCAGAGCAACGGCCGTGAGCTAGCGATGTGGGGCACGCTCACATCCACGAACATGCACAAAAACCATGTATGTCAACAAATCAAGAAAAAACTTGGATTACAACACATACAAAGGGAGTGTGACTTCACTCTCTGCTCACGTAGACATTACTCCACTAAATCATTACATAGCAAATAGTTGTTTGATGCTATATTAATACTATGGATATCGTATAGAGCACCTTTAGTATAGTATATGTTATAAAAAGTCGTAGTATGTCAAACTAGAACTTGGGTTATTGCCAAAAACGTGTTTTTTGAGGTCACAGTTACCTTGACCTTTGACCATCAAAAATCCAATCAGTTCATCCTAGAGTGCAAGCGGATGTTTTTGCCAAATTTGAAGAAATTCCCTCAAGGTGTTCCTGAAATATCGCGTTCATGAGAATGGCCCAGACGGACATGACGTACGGATAGACCTACGGTCAGAAGGCAAGGACGTACGGACAGACATACGGTAGGACGGATGTATGGACAGACATACGGGCGGGCGGACGGACAACCCGAAAACATAATGCCAGTGGTCACACCTGTCGCCGGCACGGAGGCCAAAAAAGCCAATAGTATGTCAAAAAAGTCATACTATAGTATGTCTAAAAAAATAAAAACTTATAGTATAGCATGTCAAAAAAAAGTCATAGTATAGTATGTCGTAAGAATAAAAAGTCATAGTATAGTATGTCAAAAAAAGTCATAGTATAGTATATCGAAAATAACAAAACAAATTCATAGTACAGTACGTCGAAAAAAAGTCATAGTATAGTATGTCGAAAATTTTTTAAAAAAGTCATACTATAGTAAGTCTAAAAAAATAAGATCATAGTATAGTATGTCGAGAAAAAAAAAAAAAAAAAGGTCATACTATAGTATGTCTAAAAAATAATCATAGTATAGTATGTCGAAAAAAAGTCATAGTATAGTATGTCGAAAAATAAAAGTCATAGTATAGTATGTCGAAAAAATAAGTCATAGTATAGTATGTCGAAAAAATAAAAAAAAGTCAGAACATTGTTTGTCAAAAAAAATAAAAAAAATCATAGTAAAGTTTGTCGAAAAAATAAAAAAAAGTCATAGTATACTATGTCGAAAAAATAAAAAAGTCATAATATAGTATGTCTAAAAAAATAAGATCATAGTATAGTATGTCGAAAAAAAGTCATAATATAATATGCTGAAAAAATAAAAGTCATAATATAGTGTGTCGAAAAAAAGTCATAGTAAAGTATATCGAAAACAACAAAACAAATTCATAGTATAGTACGTCGAAAAAAAGCCATAGTATAGTATGTTGAAATAATTCAAAAAAGTCATAGTATAGTATGTTGAATAAATAAAAAAAAGTCATAGTATAGTATGTCGAAAAGATTAAAGTCATAGTATAGTATGTTGAAAAAATATTTAAAAAAAATTAATTGTAAAGTATGTCGAAAAAAGTCATATTATAGTATGTCAAAAAATAAAAAAAAAGTCATAGTATAGAACGCTAAAAAAAAGTCATAGTATAGTATGCCATAAAAGTGTCATAAAGTATGGTAGTATTTCATTAAAAAGTCATAGTATAGTATATCATAAAAGAATCATAGCGTAGTGTGCCATAAAAGCCATAGTATGGTAAGTCATAAAAATTGCCATAGTCATAAAAAGTCATAGTATAGTATGTAATAAAAATAATCACAAAAAAGTCATAGTATAGTATGCCATAAAGAATATCCTAAAAATTCATAGTATATTATGCCATGAAAAAAACAGTAGTGGTCAGTGGTCATGTCTATAATGTTAAATCCAGCAGTACATGTCCACCAGCTCTGGCGAGGACAGTAGGGGACGTGCTGCTCCACTCAACTGGCTGTTCAAGCGGTGACGTACCCTATCTTGGAATGCACCCGATTGGTCCCTGGTTTTCTACTCCAACACTCGGCCGACCAATCGTGTAACTTCATCACTCAGTCGGTCACTCATTCAGTGACAGACTTTTGCGATTGTAGGGCTGGCCCTCTGCGGTCCAGCCCAAAAAAATAACAGTATAGTACGCCAAAAAAGTCATTGTAGTAGTCATAGTATGACATTAAAAGGTTACAGTATAATAGGACATTAAAAAGTTATAGTATGTTATAGTGTGTCGTAAAAAAGTCATTAACGGTGCTAAATGCGAGTTTGGGAGCATTTTATTGCCTCCGCACGGCTCTTAACATGGCGAAAGCTGAACCGACGGCTCTTAGCTAACGGTGCTAACAGCGCTAACAGTGGAAACAAAGGCAACACTGCTAACAGTGTTGCCCGGGGGGGGGAAGCGGAGGGTGGGTGCTATGCTTCCAAGATGGCGCTGTCGGTCGGGACGGCGATATTAGCTGTAACCGACGAATGAGAGCATTGCAGAGCAACGGCCGTGAGCTAGCGATGTGGGGCACGCTCACATCCACGAACATGCACAAAAACCATGTATGTCAACAAATCAAGAAAAAACTTGGATTACAACACATACAAAGGGAGTGTGACTTCACTCTCTGCTCACGTAGACATTACTCCACTAAATCATTACATAGCAAATAGTTGTTTGATGCTATATTAATACTATGGATATCGTATAGAGCACCTTTAGTATAGTATATGTTATAAAAAGTCGTAGTATGTCAAACTAGAACTTGGGTTATTGCCAAAAACGTGTTTTTTGAGGTCACAGTTACCTTGACCTTTGACCATCAAAAATCCAATCAGTTCATCCTAGAGTGCAAGCGGATGTTTTTGCCAAATTTGAAGAAATTCCCTCAAGGTGTTCCTGAAATATCGCGTTCATGAGAATGGCCCAGACGGACATGACGTACGGATAGACCTACGGTCAGAAGGCAAGGACGTACGGACAGACATACGGGCGGGCGGACGGACAACCCGAAAACATAATGCCAGTGGTCACACCTGTCGCCGGCACGGAGGCCAAAAAAGCCAATAGTATGTCAAAAAAGTCATACTATAGTATGTCTAAAAAAATAAAAACTTATAGTATAGCATGTCAAAAAAAAGTCATAGTATAGTATGTCGTAAGAATAAAAAGTCATAGTATAGTATGTCAAAAAAAGTCATAGTATAGTATATCGAAAATAACAAAACAAATTCATAGTACAGTACGTCGAAAAAAAGTCATAGTATAGTATGTCGAAAATTTTTAAAAAAAGTCATACTATAGTAAGTCTAAAAAAATAAGATCATAGTATAGTATGTCGAGAAAAAAAAAAAAAAAAAGGTCATACTATAGTATGTCTAAAAAATAATCATAGTATAGTATGTCGAAAAAAAGTCATAGTATAGTATGTCGAAAAATAAAAGTCATAGTATAGTATGTCGAAAAAATAAGTCATAGTATAGTATGTCGAAAAAATAAAAAAAAGTCAGAACATTGTTTGTCAAAAAAAATAAAAAAAATCATAGTAAAGTTTGTCGAAAAAATAAAAAAAAGTCATAGTATACTATGTCGAAAAAATAAAAAAGTCATAATATAGTATGTCTAAAAAAATAAGATCATAGTATAGTATGTCGAAAAAAAGTCATAATATAATATGCTGAAAAAATAAAAGTCATAATATAGTGTGTCGAAAAAAAGTCATAGTAAAGTATATCGAAAACAACAAAACAAATTCATAGTATAGTACGTCGAAAAAAAGCCATAGTATAGTATGTTGAAATAATTCAAAAAAGTCATAGTATAGTATGTTGAATAAATAAAAAAAAGTCATAGTATAGTATGTCGAAAAGATTAAAGTCATAGTATAGTATGTTGAAAAAATATTTAAAAAAAATTAATTGTAAAGTATGTCGAAAAAAGTCATATTATAGTATGTCAAAAAATAAAAAAAAGTCATAGTATAGAACGCTAAAAAAAAGTCATAGTATAGTATGCCATAAAAGTGTCATAAAGTATGATAGTATTTCATTAAAAAGTCATAGTATAGTATATCATAAAAGAATCATAGCGTAGTGTGCCATAAAAGCCATAGTATGGTAAGTCATAAAAATTGCCATAGTCATAAAAAGTCATAGTATAGTATGTAATAAAAATAATCACAAAAAAGTCATAGTATAGTATGCCATAAAGAATATCCTAAAAATTCATAGTATATTATGCCATGAAAAAAACAGTAGTGGTCAGTGGTCATGTCTATAATGTTAAATCCAGCAGTACATGTCCACCAGCTCTGGCGAGGACAGTAGGGGACGTGCTGCTCCACTCAACTGGCTGTTCAAGCGGTGACGTACCCTATCTTGGAATGCACCCGATTGGTCCCTGGTTTTCTACTCCAACACTCGGCCGACCAATCGTGTAACTTCATCACTCAGTCGGTCACTCATTCAGTGACAGACTTTTGCGATTGTAGGGCTGGCCCTCTGCGGTCCAGCCCAAAAAAATAACAGTATAGTACGCCAAAAAAGTCATTGTAGTAGTCATAGTATGACATTAAAAGGTTACAGTATAATAGGACATTAAAAAGTTATAGTATGTTATAGTGTGTCGTAAAAAAGTCATTAACGGTGCTAAATGCGAGTTTGGGAGCATTTTATTGCCTCCGCACGGCTCTTAACATGGCGAAAGCTGAACCGACGGCTCTTAGCTAACGGTGCTAACAGCGCTAACAGTGGAAACAAAGGCAACACTGCTAACAGTGTTGCCCGGGGGGGGGAAGCGGAGGGTGGGTGCTATGCTTCCAAGATGGCGCTGTCGGTCGGGACGGCGATATTAGCTGTAACCGACGAATGAGAGCATTGCAGAGCAACGGCCGTGAGCTAGCGATGTGGGGCACGCTCACATCCACGAACATGCACAAAAACCATGTATGTCAACAAATCAAGAAAAAACTTGGATTACAACACATACAAAGGGAGTGTGACTTCACTCTCTGCTCACGTAGACATTACTCCACTAAATCATTACATAGCAAATAGTTGTTTGATGCTATATTAATACTATGGATATCGTATAGAGCACCTTTAGTATAGTATATGTTATAAAAAGTCGTAGTATGTCAAACTAGAACTTGAGTTATTGCCAAAAACGTGTTTTTTGAGGTCACAGTTACCTTGACCTTTGACCATCAAAAATCCAATCAGTTCATCCTAGAGTGCAAGCGGATGTTTTTGCCAAATTTGAAGAAATTCCATCAAGGTGTTCCTGAAATATCGCAGTCATGAGAATTGCTCAGACGGACATGACGTACGGTCAGAAGGCAAGGACGTACGGACAGACATACGGTAGGACGGATGTATGGACAGACATACGGGCGGGCGGACGGACAACCCGAAAACATAATGCCAGTGGTCACACCTGTCGCCGGCATGGAGGCCAAAAACGCCAATAGTATGTCAAAAAAAGTCATACTATAGTATGTCTAAAAAAATAAAAACTTATAGTATAGCATGTCGAAAAAAAGTCATAGTATAGTATGTCGTAAGAATAAAAAGTCATAGTATAGTATGTCAAAAAAGTCATAGTATAGTATATCGAAAATAACAAAAATTCATAGTACAGTACGTCGAAAAAAAATCATACTATAGTATGTCTAAAAAAATAAGATCATAGTATAGTATGTCGAGAAAAAAAAATTAAAAAAAGTCTTACTATAGTATGTCTAAAAAATAAAGTCATAGTATAAGAAGGCGAAAAAAAGTCATAGTATAGTATGTCGAAAAATAAAAGTCATAGTATAGTATGTCGAAAAAATAAAAGTCATAGTATAGTATGTCGAAAAAATAAAAAAAAGTCAGAACATTGTTTGTCGAAAAAAATAATAAAAATCATAGTAAAGTTTGTCAAAAATTAAAAAAAAGTCATAGTATACTATGTCGAAAAAATAAAAAAGTCATAGTATAGTATGTCTAAAAAAATAAGATCATACTATAGTATGTCGAAAAAAAGTCATAATATAATATGCTGAAAAAATAAAAAAGTCATAATATAGTGTGTCGAAAAAAAGTCAAAGTATAGTTTAAAAAAAAAGTCATAGTATAGTATGTAAAAAATAAGTCATAGTAAAGTATATCGAAAACAACAAAACAAATTCATAGTATAGTACGTCGAAAAAAAGCCATAGTATAGTATGTCGAAATAATTCAAAAAAGTCATAGTATAGTATGTTGAATAAATAAAAAAAAGTCATAGTATAGTATGTCGAAAAGATTAAAGTCATAGTATAGTATGTTGAAAAAATATTTAAAAAAAATTAATTGTAAAGTATGTCGAAAAAAGTCATATTATAGTATGTTGAAAAAATATTTAAAAAAAAGTAATAGTAAAGTATGTCGAAAAAAGTCATATTATAGTATGTCAAAAAATAAATGAAAGTCATAGTATAGAACGCTAAAAAAAAGTCATAGTATAGTATGACGAAAAAATTAAAAAGTCATAGTATAGTATGTAAAAACAATTTAAAAAAAAGTTAGTATAGTATGTTGAAAAATAGTCAGTATAGTATGTTGAAAAAAAGTCATAGTATAGTATATCGAAAAAAATATAAATGTCATAGTATAGCATGTTGGAAATGTCATAGGATAGTGTGTCGAAAAAATAAAGTCACAGAAATGTTTGTCAAAAAAAGTCATAGCATAGGATGTCCAAAAAATAAGAAACGTAATAGTATAGTATGTCGAAAAAAAAGTCATAATATAATATGCTGAAAAAATAAAAAAAGTCATAGTATAGTTTTTTCAAAAAAATAAAAAAAAGTCATAGTATAGTATGTCAAAAAGAAGTCATAGGGAAGTATATCGAAAACAACAAAACAAATTCAAAGTATAGTACGTCGAAAAAAAGCCATAGTATAGTATGTCGAACTTTTTTTTAAAAGGTCATAGTATAGTATGTCGAAAAAATAAAAGTCATAGTATAGTATGTCGAAAAAATAAAAAAGTCATAGTATAGTATGTCGAAAAAATAAAAAATTATCAAAGTATAGTATGTCGAAAAAAGGTCATAGTATAGTATGTCGATAAAGTAAAAAAGCCATAGTATAGTATGTCGAAAAAATATAAAAGCCATAGTATAGCATGTTGAAAATGTCTTAGGATAGTGTGCGAAAAAATTAAAAAACTCATCGTATAATATCTCGAAAAAAGTCATAGTATAGTATGTCGAAAAAATAAAAATAAAAATTCATAGTATAGTATGTTGAAAAAATATTTTAAAAAAAAGTAATAGTATAGTTCGTCGAAAAAAAAGTCATATTATAGTATGTCGAAAAAATGAAAAAGTCATAGTATAGAATGTAAAAACAATAAAAAAAAAAGTCATACTATATTATGTTGAAAAAAAGTCAGTATAGTATGTCGAAAAAAATAAAAAAGCCATAGTATAGTATGTCGAAAAAATTCAAAAAAGTCATAGTATAGTATGTCGAATAAATAAAAAAGTCATAGTATAGTATGTCGAAAAAATAGTTAATTATCAAAGTATAGTATGTCGAAAAAAAGTCATAGTATAGTATGTCGAAAAAATCCAAAAAGTAATTGTATAGTATGTCGAAAAAATAAAAAGTCATAGTATAGTATGTCGAAAATAAATCATGGTATAGTATAATGAAAAAATAAAAAAAATCATAGTATAGTATATCGAAAAAATAAAATAAGTCATAGTAGAGTATATCGAAAAAATAAAAAAAGTCTTAGTATAGTATGTCGAAAAAATAAAAAAAGTCATAATATAGTATGTCGAAAAAATAAAAAAGTCATAGGATAGTATGTCGAAAGAAGTCATAGTATAGTATGTCGAAAAAATAAAAAATGATCATAGTATAGTATGTCGAAGAAATAGAAAGTCATAGTATAGAATGTAAAAACAATAAAAAAAAAGTCATAGTATAGTATGTCGAAAAAAGTCATTGTATAGTATGTCAAAAAAATAAAAAAAGTCAATGTATAGTATGTCGAAAAAATAAAAAGTCATAGTATAGTATGTCGAAAATAAGTCATAGTATAGAATATCGAAAAAATAAAAAAAGTCATAGTATAGTATGTCGAAAAAATAAAACAGTCATAGCATAGTATGTCGAAAGAAGTCCTAGTATAGTATGTCGAAAAAATAAAAAAAATTATCAAAGTATAGTATGTCGAAAAAAAGTCATAGTATAGTATGTCGATAAAGTAAAGAAGCCATTGTATAGTATGTCGAAAAAATATAAAAGTCATAGTATAGCATGTTGAAAATGTCATAGGATAGTGTGTCGAAAAAATAAAGTCACAGAAATGTTTGTCAAAAAAAAGTCATAGTATAGTATGTCGAAAAAATTAAAAAAGTCTTAGTTTAGTATGTCGAAAAAATAAAAAAAGTCATAATATAGTATGTCGAAAAAATAAAAAAGTCATAGTATAGTATGTCGAAAGAAGTCATAGTATAGTATGTCGAAAAAATAAAAAATGATCATAGTATAGTATGTCGAAAAAATAAAAAGTCATAGTATAGAATGTAAAAACAATAAAAAAAAAGTCATAGTATAGTATGTCGAAAAAAGTCATTGTATAGTATGTCAAAAAAAAAAAAAAGGTCAATGTATAGTATGTCGAAAAAATAAAAAGTCATAGTATAGTATGTCGAAAATAAGTCATAGTATAGAATATTATCAAAGTATAGTATGTCGAAAAAAAGTCATAGTATAGTATGTCGATAAAGTAAAAAAGCCATTGTATAGTATTTCGAAAAAATATAAAATTCATAGTATAGCATGTTGAAAATGTCATAGGATAGTGTGTCGAAAAAATAAAGTCACAGAAATGTTTGTCAAAAAAAAGTCATAGTATAGTATGTCGAAAAAATAAAAGTCATAGTAGATAATGTCGAAAAAATAAAACAGTCATAGTATAATATGTCGAAAGAGGTCCTAGTATAGTATTTCGAAAAAATAAAAAATTATCAAACTATAGTATGTCGAAAAAAAGTCATAGTATAGTATGTCGATAAAGTAAAAAAGCCATAGTATAGTATGTCGAAAAAATATAAAAGTCATAGTATAAAATGTTGAAAATGTCATAGGATAGTGTGTCGAAAAAATAAAGTCACAGATATGTTTGTCAAAAAAAGTCATAGTATAGTATGTCAAAAAAATCAAAAACGTCATAGTATAGTATGTTGAAAAAATATTTAAAAAAAAGTTATAGTATAGTTCGTCGAAAAAAAAGTCATATTATAGTATGTCGAAAAAATCAAAAAAGTAATTGTATAGTATGTCAAAAAAATAAAAAGTCATAGTATAGTATGTCGAAAATAAGTCACGGTATAGTATATCGAAAAAATAAAAAAAATCATAGGATAGTATATCGAAAAAATAAAATAAGTCATAGTATAGTATATCGAAAAAATAAAAAAAGTCTTAGTATAGTATGTCGAAAAAATAAAAAAAGTCATAGTATAGTATGTCGAAAGAAGTCATAGTATAGTATGTTGAAAAAATAAAAAATGATCATAGTATAGTATGTTGAAAAAATAAAAAATCATAGTATACAATGTAAAAACAATAAAAAAAAAGTCATAGTATAGTATGTCGAAAAAAGTCATTGTATAGTATGTCAAAAAAATAAAAAAAGTCAATGTATACAATGTCGAAAAAATAAAAAGTAATAGTATAGTATGTCGAAAATAAGTCATAGTATAGAATATCGAAAAAATTAAAAAAGTCAGAGTATAGTATGTCGAAAAAATAAAAAGTCATAGTATACAATGTAAAAACAATAAAAAAAAAGTCATAGTATAGTAAGTCGAAAAAATAAAACAGTCATAGTATAGTATGTTGAAAGAAGTCCTAGTATAGTATGTCGAAAAAATAAAAAAAATTCATAGTATATTACGTCGAAAAAAAGCGATAGTATAGTATTTCGAAAAAATTCAAAAAAGTCATAGTATAGTTTGTAGAAAAATAAAAAAGTCATATTATAGTATGTCAAAAAATAAAAAAGTCATAGTATAGTATGTAAAAACAATATAAAAAAAGTTAGTATACGATGTTGAAAAATAGTCAGTATAGTATGTTGAAAAAAAGTCATAGAATAGTATATCGAAAAAAAATATAAAAAGTCATTGTATAGTATGTCGAAAAAATAAAAGTCATAGTATAGTATGTCGAAAAAATAAAAAAGTCATAGTATAGTTCGTCGAAAAAAAAGTCATATTATAGTATGTCGAAAAAATGAAAAAAGTCATGGTATAGAATGTAAAAACAATAAAAAAAAAAGTCATACTATATTATGTTGAAGAATAGTCAGTATAGTATGTCGAAAAAAATAAAAAAGCCATAGTATAGTATGTCGAAAAAATTCAAAAAAGTCATAGTATAGTATGTCGAATAAATAAAAAAAGTCATAGTATACTATGTCGGATAAAATATAAAAGTCATAGTATAGCATGTTGGAAATGTCATAGGATAGTGTGTCGAAAAAATAAAGTCACAGATAAGTTTGTCAAAAAAAGTCATAGTATAGTATGTCAAAAAAATCAAAAACGTCATAGTATAGTATGTTGAAAAAAAGTCATAATATAATATGCTGAAAAAATAAAAAAGTCATAGTATAGTGTGTCGAAAAAAAGTAATAGTATAGTTTTGAAAAAAAATTAAAAAAAGTCATAGTATAGTATGTAAAAAAAAAAGTCATAGGAAAGTATATAGAAAAACAACAAAACAAATTCATAGTATATTACGTCGAAAAAAAGCCATAGTATAGTGTGTCGAAAAAATTCAAAAAAGTCATAGTATAGTTTGTAGAAAAATAAAAAAGTCATAGTATAGTATGTTGAATAAATAAAAAAAAGTCATCGTATAATACGTCGAAAAAATAAAAAAGTCATATTATAGTATGTTGAAAAAATATTTAAAAAAAAGTAATAGTAAAGTATGTCGAAAAAAAGTCATATTATAGTATGTCAGAAAATAAAAAAGTCATAGTATAGAACGCTTAAAAAAAGTCATAGTATAGTTTGATGAAAAAATTAAAAAAGTCATAGTATAGTATGTAAAAACAATTTAAAAAAAGTTAGTATAGTATGTTGAAAAATAGTTAGTATAGTATGTTGAAAAAAAGTCATAGTATAGTATATCGAAAAAAATATAAAAAGTCATTGTATAGTATGTCGAAAAAATAAAACAGTCACATTATAATATGCTGAAAAAATAAAAAAAGTCCTAGTATAGTATGTCGAAAAAAAGTCATAGTATAATATGCTGAAAAAATAAAAAAAAGTCATAGTATAGTGTGTCGAGAAAAAGTCATAGTATAATATGCTGAAAAAATAAAAAAAAGTCATAGTATAGTGTGTCGAGAAAAAGTCATAGTATAGTTTTTCAAAAAAATAAAAAAAAGTCATAGTATAGTATGTCAAAAAGAAGTCATAGGGAAGTATATCGAAAACAACAATACAAATTCAAAGTATAGTACGTCGAAAAAAAGCCATAGTATAGTATGTCGAAATTTTTTTTAAAAGGTTATAGTATAGTATGTCGAAAAATTAAAAGTCATAGTATAGTATGTCGATAAAATAAAAAAGTCATAGTATAGTATGTCGAAAAAATAAAACAGTCATAGTATAGTATGTCGAAAGAAGTCCTAGTATAGTATGTCGAAAAAATAAAAAATTATCAAAGTATAGTATGTCGAAAAAAAGTCATATTATAGTATATCGAAAAAATCAATAAAGTAATTGTATAGTCTGCGAAAAAATAAAAAGTCATAGTATAGTATGTCGAAAAAATAAAAAAAATCATAGTATAGTAAATCGAAAAAATAAAATAAGTCATAGTATAGTTTATCGAAAAAATAAAAAAAGTCTTAGTATAGTATGTCGAAAAAATAAAAAAAGTCATATTATAGTATGTCGAAAAAATAAAAAAGTCATAGTATAGTATGTCGAAAGAAGTCATAGTATAGTATGTCGAAAAAATAAAAAATGATCATAGTATAGTATGTCGAAAAAATAAAAAGTCATAGTATAGAATGTAAAAACAATAAAAAAAAAGTCATAGTATAGTAAGTCGAAAAAATAAAACAGTCATAGTATAGTATGTCGAAAGAAGTCCTAGTATAGTATGTCGAAAAAATTAAAAATTATCAAAGTATAGTATGTCGAAAAAAAGTCATAGTACAGTATGTCGATAAAGTAAAAAAGCCATTGTATAGTATGTCGAAAAAATATAAAAGTCATAGTATAGCATGTTGAAAATGTCATAGGATAGTGTGTCGAAAAAATAAAGTCACAGAAATGTTTGTCAAAAAAAAGTCATAGTATAGTATGTCGAAAAAATAAAAAACGTCATAGTAGATAATGTTGAAAAAATAAAACAGTCATAGTATAATATGTCGAAAGAGGTCCTAGTATAGTATTTCGAAAAAATAAAAGATTATCAAACTATAGTATGTCGTAGTATAGTGTGTCGAAAAAAAGTAATAGTATAGTTTTTTAAAAAAAATAAAAAAAGTCATAGTATAGTATGTAAAAAAAAAGTCATAGGAAAGTATATAGAAAAACAACAAAAAAAATTCATAGTATATTACGTCGAAAAAAAGCCATAGTATAGTATGTCGAAAAAATTCAAAAAAGTCATAGTATAGTTTGTAGAAAAGTAAAAAAGTCATAGTATAGTATGTTGAATAAATTAAAAAAAGTCATAGTATAGTATGTTGAAAAAATATTTGAAAAAAAGTAATAGTAAAGTATGTCGAAAAAAAGTCATATTATAGTATGTCAAAAAATAAAAAAGTCATAGTATAGTATGTCGAAAAAATAAAAAAGTCATAGTATAGTTCGTCGAAAAAAAAGTCATATTATAGTATGTCGAAAAAATGAAAAAAGTCATGGTATAGAATGTAAAAACAATAAAAAAAAAAGTCATACTATATTATGTTGAAAAATAGTCAGTATAGTATGTCGAAAAAAATAAAAAAGCCATAGTATAGTATGTCGAAAAAATTCAAAAAAGTCATAGTATAGTATGTCGAATAAATAAAAAAAGTCATAGTATACTATGTCGGAAAAAATATAAAAGTCATAGTATAGCATGTTGGAAATGTCATAGGATAGTGTGTCGAAAAAATAAAGTCACAGATAAGTTTGTCAAAAAAAGTCATAGTATAGTATGTCAAAAAAATCAAAAACGTCATAGTATAGTATGTTGAAAAAAAGTCATAATATAATATGCTGAAAAAATAAAAAAGTCATAGTATAGTGTGTCGAAAAAAAGTAATAGTATAGTTTTGAAAAAAAATTAAAAAAAGTCATAGTATAGTATGTAAAAAAAAAAGTCATAGGAAAGTATATAGAAAAACAACAAAACAAATTCATAGTATATTACGTCGAAAAAAAGCCATAGTATAGTATGTCGAAAAAATTCAAAAAAGTCATAGTATAGTTTGTAGAAAAATAAAAAAGTCATAGTATAGTATGTTGAATAAATAAAAAAAAGTCATCGTATAATATGTCGAAAAAATAAAAAAGTCATATTATAGTATGTTGAAAAAATATTTAAAAAAAAGTAATAGTAAAGTATGTCGAAAAAAAGTCATATTATAGTATGTCAGAAAATAAAAAAGTCATAGTATAGAACGCTTAAAAAAAGTCATAGTATAGTTTGATGAAAAAATTAAAAAAGTCATAGTATAGTATGTAATGACAATTTAAAAAAAGTTAGTATAGTATGTTGAAAAATAGTTAGTATAGTATGTTGAAAAAAAGTCATAGTATAGTATATCGAAAAAAATATAAAAAGTCATTGTACAGTATGTCGAAAAAATAAAACAGTCACATTATAATATGCTGAAAAAATAAAAAAAGTCCTAGTATAGTATGTCGAAAAAAAGTCATAGTATAATATGCTGAAAAAATAAAAAAAAGTCATAGTATAGTGTGTCGAGAAAAAGTCATAGTATAATATGCTGAAAAAATAAAAAAAAGTCATAGTATAGTGTGTCGAGAAAAAGTCATAGTATAGTTTTTCAAAAAAATAAAAAAAAGTCATAGTATAGTATGTCAAAAAGAAGTCATAGGGAAGTATATCGAAAACAACAATACAAATTCAAAGTATAGTACGTCGAAAAAAAGCCATAGTATAGTATGTCGAAATTTTTTTTAAAAGGTTATAGTATAGTATGTCGAAAAATTAAAAGTCATAGTATAGTATGTCGATAAAATAAAAAAGTCATAGTATAGTATGTCGAAAAAATAAAACAGTCATAGTATAGTATGTCGAAAGAAGTCCTAGTATAGTATGTCGAAAAAATAAAAAATTATCAAAGTATAGTATGTCGAAAAAAAGTCATATTATAGTATATCGAAAAAATCAATAAAGTAATTGTATAGTCTGCGAAAAAATAAAAAGTCATAGTATAGTATGTCGAAAAAATAAAAAAAATCATAGTATAATAAATCGAAAAAATAAAATAAGTCATAGTATAGTTTATCGAAAAAATAAAAAAAGTCTTAGTATAGTATGTCGAAAAAATAAAAAAAAGTCATATTATAGTATGTCGGAAAAATAAAAAAGTCATAGTATAGTATGTCGAAAGAAGTCATAGTATAGTATGTCGAAAAAATAAAAAATGATCATAGTATAGTATGTCGAAAAAATAAAAAGTCATAGTATAGAATGTAAAAACAATAAAAAAAAAGTCATAGTATAGTAAGTCGAAAAAATAAAACAGTCATAGTATAGTATGTCGAAAGAAGTCCTAGTATAGTATGTCGAAAAAATTAACAATTATCAAAGTATAGTATGTCGAAAAAAAGTCATAGTACAGTATGTCGATAAAGTAAAAAAGCCATTGTATAGTATGTCGAAAAAATATAAAAGTCATAGTATAGCATGTTGAAAATGTCATAGGATAGTGTGTCGAAAAAATAAAGTCACAGAAATGTTTGTCAAAAAAAAGTCATAGTATAGTATGTCGAAAAAATAAAAAACGTCATAGTAGATAATGTTGAAAAAATAAAACAGTCATAGTATAATATGTCGAAAGAGGTCCTAGTATAGTATTTCGAAAAAATAAAAGATTATCAAACTATAGTATGTCGTAGTATAGTGTGTCGAAAAAAAGTAATAGTATAGTTTTTTAAAAAAAATAAAAAAAGTCATAGTATAGTATGTAAAAAAAAAGTCATAGGAAAGTATATAGAAAAACAACAAAAAAAATTCATAGTATATTACGTCGAAAAAAAGCCATAGTATAGTATGTCGAAAAAATTCAAAAAAGTCATAGTATAGTTTGTAGAAAAATAAAAAAGTCATAGTATAGTATGTTGAATAAATAAAAAAAAGTCATAGTATAGTATGTTGAAAAAATATTTGAAAAAAAGTAATAGTAAAGTATGTCGAAAAAAAGTCATATTATAGTATGTCAAAAAATAAAAAAGTCATAGTATAGTATGTAAAAACAATTTAAAAAAAGTTAGTATACGATGTTGAAAAATAGTCAGTATAGTATGTTGAAAAAAAGTCATAGTATAGTATATCGAAAAAAAATATAAAAAGTCATTGTATAGTATGTCGAAAAAATAAAACAGTCATAGTATAATATGCTGAAAAAATAAAAAAACTCAGAGTATAGTATGTCGAAAAAAAGTCATAGTATAAAATGCTGAAAAAATAAAAAAAAGTCATAGTATAGTGTGTCGAGAAAAAGTCATAGCATAGTTTTTCAAATAAATAAAAAAAAAATCATAGTATAGTATGTCAAAAAGAAGTCATAGGGAAGTATATCGAAAACAACAAAACAAATTCAAAGTATAGTACGTAGAAAAAAAGCCATAGTATAGTATGTCGAACTTTTTTTTAAAAGGTCATAGTATAGTATGTCGAAAAAATAAAAGTCATAGTATAGTATGTCAAAAAAAGTCATAGGGAAGTATATCGAAAACAACAAAACAAATTCAAAGTTTAGTACGTCGAAAAAAAGCCATAGTATAGTATGTCAAAAATCTTTTTAAAAGGTCATAGTATAGTATATCAAAAAAATAAAAGTCATAGTATAGTATGTCGAAAAAATAAAAAAGTCATAGTATAGTATGTCGAAAAAATAAAAAATTATCAAAGTATAGTATGTCGAAAAAAGGTCTTAGTATAGTATGTCGATAAAGTAAAAAAGCCATAGTATAGTATGTCGAAAAAATAAAAAATAAAAATCCATAGTATAGTATGTTGAAAAAATATTGTAAAAAAAAGTAATAGTATAGTATGTCGAAAAAATAAAACAGTCATAGTATAGTATGTCGAAAGAAGTCCTAGTATAGTATGTCGAAAAAAAAAAAAAATTATCAAAGTATAGTATGTCAAAAAAAAATTAATAGTATAGTATGTCGAAAAAATCAAAAAAGTAATTGTATAGTATGTCGAAAAAATAAAAAGTCATAGTATAGTATGTCGAAAATAAGTCATGGTATAGTATATCGAAAAAATAAAAAAAATCATAGTATAGTATATCGAAAAAATAAAATAAGTCATAGTATAGTAAATCGAAAAAATAAAAAAGTCTTAGTATAGTATGTCGAAAAAATAAAAATGATCATAGTATAGTATGTCGAAAAAATAAAAAGTCATAGTATAGAATGTAAAAACAATAAAAAAAAAATCATAGTATAGTATGTCGAAAAAGTCATTGTATAGTATGTCGAAAAAATAAAAAAAGTCAATGTATAGTATGTCGAAAAAATAAAAAGTCATAGTATAGTATGTCGAAAATAAGTCATAGTATAGAATATCGAAAAAATAGAAAAAATGTCATAGTATAGTATGTCGAAAAAATAAAACAGTCATAGTATAGTATGTCGAAAGAAGTCCTAGTATAGTATGTCGAAAAAATAAAAAATTATCAAAGTATAGTATGTCGAAAAAAAGTCATAGTATAGTATGTCGATAAAGTAAAAAAGCCATTGTATAGTATGTCGAAAAAATATAAAAGTCATAGTATAGCATGTTGAAAATGTCATAGGATAGTGTGTCGAAAAAATAAAGTCACAGAAATGTTTGTCAAAAAAAAGTCTTAGTATAGTATGTCGAAAAAATAAAAAAGGTCATAGTAGATAATGTCGAAAAAACAAAACAGTCATAGTATAGTATGTCGAAAGAGGTCCTAGTATAGTATTTCGAAAAAATAAAAAATTATCAAAGTATAGTATGTCGAAAAAAAGTCATAGCATAATATGTTGATAAAGTAAAAAAGCCAAAGTATAGTATGTCGAAAAAATATAAAAGTCATAGTATAGCATGTTGAAAATGTCATAGGATAGTGTGCGAAAAAATTAAAAAACTCATTGTATAATATCTCGAAAAAAGTCATAGTATAGTATGTCGAAAAAATAAAAATAAAAATTCATAGTATAGTATGTTGAAAAAATATTGTAAAAAAAAGTAATAGTATAGTATGTCGAAAAAATAAAACAGTCATAGTATAGTATGTCGAAAGAAGTCCTAGTATAGTATGTCGAAAAAATAAAAAATTATCAAAGTATAGTATGTCGAAAAAAAGTCACAGTATAGTATGTCGAAAAAATAAAACAGTCATAGTATAGTATGTCGAAAAAATAAAAAATTATCAAAGTATAGTATGTCGAAAAAAAATTAATAGTATAGTATGTCGAAAAAATCAAAAAAGTAATTGTATAGTATGTCGAAAAAATAAAAAGTCATAATATAGTATGTCGAAAATAAGTCATGGTATAGTATATCGAAAAAATAAAAAAAATCATAGTATAGTATATCGAAAAAATAAAATAAGTCATAGTATAGTAAATCGAAAAAATAAAAAAGTCTTAGTATAGTATGTCGAAAAAATAAAAATGATCATAGTATAGTATGTCGAAAAAATAAAAAGTCATAGTATAGAATGTAAAAACAATAAAAAAAAAATCATAGTATAGTATGTCGAAAAAGTCATTGTATAGTATGTCGAAAAAATAAAAAAAGTCAATGTATAGTATGTCGAAAAAATAAAAAGTCATAGTATAGTATGTCGAAAATAAGTCATAGTATAGAATATCGAAAAAATAGAAAAAGTCATAGTATAGTATGTCGAAAAAATAAAACAGTCATAGTATAGTATGTCGAAAGAAGTCCTAGTATAGTATGTCGAAAAAATAAAAAATTATCAAAGTATAGTATGTCGAAAAAAAGTCATAGTATAGTATGTCGATAAAGTAAAAAAGCCATTGTATAGTATGTCGAAAAAATATAAAAGTCATAGTATAGCATGTTGAAAATGTCATAGGATAGTGTGTCGAAAAAATAAAGTCACAGAAATGTTTGTCAAAAAAAAGTCTTAGTATAGTATGTCGAAAAAATAAAAAAGGTCATAGTAGATAATGTCGAAAAAACAAAACAGTCATAGTATAGTATGTCGAAAGAGGTCCTAGTATAGTATTTCGAAAAAATAAAAAATTATCAAAGTATAGTATGTCGAAAAAAAGTCATAGCATAATATGTTGATAAAGTAAAAAAGCCAAAGTATAGTATGTCGAAAAAATATAAAAGTCATAGTATAGCATGTTGAAAATGTCATAGGATAGTGTGCGAAAAAATTAAAAAACTCATTGTATAATATCTCGAAAAAAGTCATAGTATAGTATGTCGAAAAAATAAAAATAAAAATTCATAGTATAGTATGTTGAAAAAATATTGTAAAAAAAAGTAATAGTATAGTATGTCGAAAAAATAAAACAGTCATAGTATAGTATGTCGAAAGAAGTCCTAGTATAGTATGTCGAAAAAATAAAAAAATTATCAAAGTATAGTATGTCGAAAAAAAGTCATAGTATAGTATGTCGAAAAAATAAAACAGTCATAGTATTGTATGTCGAAAAAATAAAAAATTATCAAAGTATAGTATGTCGAAAAAAAGTCATAGTATAGTATGTCGATAAAGTAAAAAAGCCATTGTATAGTATGTCGAAAAAATATAAAAGTCATAGTATAGCATGTTGAAAATGTCATAGGATAGTGTGTCGAAAAAATAAAGTCACAGAAATGTTTGTCAAAAAAAAGTCATAGTATAGAATATCGAAAAAATAAAAAAAGTCATAGTATAGTATGTCGAAAAAATAAAACAGTCATAGCATAGTATGTCGAAAGAAGTCCTAGTATAGTATGTCGAAAAAATAAAAAAAATTATCAAAGTATAGTATGTCGAAAAAAAGTCATAGTATAGTATGTCGATAAAGTAAAGAAGCCATTGTATAGTATGTCGAAAAAATATAAAAGTCATAGTGTAGCATGTTGAAAATGTCATAGGATAGTGTGTCGAAAAAATAAAGTCACAGAAATGTTTGTCAAAAAAAAGTCATAGTATAGTATGTCGAAAAAATAAAAAAAAGTCTTAGTTTAGTATGTCGAAAAAATAAAAAAAGTCATAATATAGTATGTCGAAAAAATAAAAAAGTCATAGTATAGTATGTCGAAAGAAGTCATAGTATAGTATGTCGAAAAAATAAAAAATGATCATAGTATAGTATGTCGAAAAAATAAAAAGTCATAGTATAGAATGTAAAAACAATAAAAAAAAAGTCATAGTATAGTATGTCGAAAAAAGTCATTGTATAGTATGTCAAAAAAAAAAAAAAGGTCAATGTATAGTATGTCGAAAAAATAAAAAGTCATAGTATAGTATGTCGAAAATAAGTCATAGTATAGAATATCGAAAAAATAAAAAAAGTCATAGTATAGTATGTCGAAAGAAGTCCTAGTATAGTATGTCAAAAAAATTAAAAATTATCAAAGTATAGTATGTCGAAAAAAAGTCATAGTATAGTATGTCGATAAAGTAAAAAAGCCATTGTATAGTATGTCGAAACAATATAAAAGTCATAGTATAGCATGTTGAAAATGTCATAGGATAGTGTGTCGAAAAAATAAAGTCACAGAAATGTTTGTCAAAAAAAAGTCATAGTATAGTATGTCGAAAAAATAAAAAACGTCATAGTAGATAATGTCGAAAAAATAAAACAGTCATAGTATAGTATGTCGAAAGAAGTCCTAGTATAGTATGTCGAAAAAATAAAAAATTATCAAAGTATAGTATGTCGAAAAAAAGTCATAGTATAGTATGTCGAAAAAATCAAAAAAGTAATTGTATAGTATGTCGAAAAAATAAAAAGTCATAGTATAGTATGTCGAAAATAAGTCATGGTATAGTATATCGAAAAAATAAAAAAAATCATAGTATAGTATATCGAAAAAATAAAATAAGTCATAGTATAGTAAATCGAAAAAATAAAAAAGTCTTAGTATAGTATGTCGAAAAAATAAAAAAAGTCATAATATAGTATGTCGAAAAAATAAAAGAGTCATAGTATAGTATGTCGAAAGAAGTTATAGTATAGTATGTCGAAAAAATAAAAATGATCATAGTATAGTATGTCGAAAAAATAAAAAGTCATAGTATAGAATGTAAAAACAATTAAAAAAAAGTCATAGTATAGTATGTCGAAAAAGTCATTGTATAGTATGTCGAAAAAATAAAAAAAGTCAATGTATAGTATGTCGAAAAAATAAAAAGTCATAGTATAGTATGTCGAAAATAAGTCATAGTATAGAATATCGAAAAAATAGAAAAAGTCATAGTATAGTATGTCGAAAAAATAAAACAGTCATAGTATAGTATGTCGAAAGAAGTCCTAGTATAGTATGTCGAAAAAATAAAAAATTATCAAAGTATAGTATGTCGAAAAAAAGTCATAGTATAGTATGTCGATAAAGTAAAAAAGCCATTGTATAGTATGTCGAAAAAATATAAAAGTCATAGTATAGAATGTTGAAAATGTCATAAGATAGTGTGTCGATAAAATAAAGTCACAGAAATGTTTGTCAAAAAAAAGTCATAGTATAGTATGTCGAAAAAATAAAAAACGTCATAGTAGATAATGTCGAAAAAACAAAACAGTCATAGTATAGTATGTCGAAAGAGGTCCTAGTATAGTATTTCGAAAAAATAAAAAATTATCAAAGTATAGTATGTCGAAAAAAAGTCATAGTATAGTATGTTGATAAAGTAAAAAAGCCAAAGTATAGTATGTCGAAAAAATATAAAAGTCATAGTATAGAATGTTGAAAATGTCATAGGATAGTGTGTCGAAAAAATAAAGTCACAGAAATGTTTGTCAAAAAAAAGTCATAGTATAGTATGTCGAAAAAATAAAAAACGTCATAGTAGATTATGTCGTAAAAGTCATGGTATAGTATGTTAAAATAATAATAAAAGTCATAGTATAGTATGTTAAAATAATAATAAAAGTCATAGTATAGTATGTCGAAAAAAAGTCATAGTATAATATGATGAAAAAATAAAAAAGTCATAGTATAGTACGTCGAAAAAAAGCCCTAGTATAGTATGTCGAAAAAATTCAAAAAAGTCATAGTATAGTATGTCGAAAAAAATAAATAAAAGCCATAGTATAGTATGTCGAAAAAATAAGAAAGTCATAGTATAGTATGTTGAAAAAATAAAACAAAGTCATAGTATAGTATGTCGAAAAAATAAAAAAGTCATAGTATAGTATGTTAAAAAACATTTTTTTTAAAAAGTAATAGAATAGTTTGTCGAAAAAAAAGTCGTATTATAGTATGTCGAAAAAATAAAAAAGTAATAGTATAGTATGTAAAAACAATAAAAAAAAAACTCATAGTATAGTATGTTAAATAGTATGTCGCAAAAAAGTCATAGTATAGTATGTCAAAAAATCAAAAAAGTAATTTTATAGTATGTCGAAAAAATAAAAAGTCATAGTATAGTATGTCGAAAATAAGTCATAGTATAGTATATCGAAAAAATAAAAAAGTCTTAGTATAGTATGTCGAAAAAATAAAAAAAGTCATAATATAGTATGTCGAAAAAATAAAAAAGTCATAGTATAGTATGTCGAAAGAAGTCATAGTATAGTATGTCCAAAAAATAAAAAATGATCATAGTATATTATGTCGAAAAAATAAGAAGTCATAGTATAGAATGTAAAAACAATAAAAAAAAAAGTCATAGTATAGTATGTCAAAAAAGTCAGAAATGTTTTAAAAAAAAAGTCATAGTATAGTATGTCGAAAAAATAAAAAAACGTCATAGTAGATTATGTCGAAAAAGTCATAGTATAGTATGTTAAAATAATAATAAATATCATAGTATAGTATGTTAAAATAATAATAAAAGTCATAGTATAGTATGTCGAAAAAAAGTCATAGTATAATATGACGAAAAAATAAAAAAGTCATAGTATAGTACGTCGAAAAAAAGCCCTAGTATAGTATGTCGAAAAAATTCAAAAAGTCATAGTATAGTAAGTCGAAAAAATAAATAAAACCAAAGTCATTGTATAGTATGTCGAAAAAATAAAAAAGGTCATAGTATAGTATGTCGAAAAAATAAAAAGTCATAGTATAGTATGTCGAAAATAAGTCATAGTATAGTATATCGAAAAAATAAAAAAAAGTCATAGTATAGTATGTCGAAAGAAGTCCTAGTATAGTATGTCAAAAAAATTAAAAATTATCAAAGTATAGTATGTCGAAAAAAAGTCATAGTATAGTATGTCGATAAAGTAAAAAACATGGTATAGTATGTCGAAAAAATAAAAAAGTCATAGTATAGTATGTCGAAAAAATAAAACAAAGTCATAGTATAGTATGTCGGAAAAATAAAAAAGTCATAGTATAGTATGGTATGTTAAAAAAATGTTTTTTAAAAAAGTAATAGAATAGTTTGTCAAAAAAAAAGTCGTATTATAGTATGTCGAAAAAATAAAAAATTCATAGTATAGTATGTAAAAACAATAAAAAAAAAACTCATATTATAGTATGTTAAATAGTATGTCGAAAAAAAGTCATAATATAGTATGTCAAAAAATCAAAAAAGTAATTGTATAGTATGTCGAAAAAATAAAAAGTCATAGTATAGTTTGTCGAAAATAAGTCATAGTATAGTATATCGAAAAAATAAAAAAAGTCATAGTATAGTATATCGAAAAAATAAAATAAGTCATAGTATAGTATATCGAAAAAATAAAAAAAGTCATAGTATAGTATGTCGAAAAAATAAAAAAAGTCATAGTATAGTATGCCGAAAAAATAAAAAAGTCATAGTATAGTATGTCGAAAGAAGTCATAGTATAGTATGTGAATGATCATAGTATAGTATGTCGAAAAAATAAAAAGTCATAGTATAGTATGTCGAAAAAATAAAACAAAGTCATAGTATAGTATGTCGGAAAAATAAAAAAGTCATAGTATAGTATGTCGAAAGGAGTCATAGTATAGAATGTAAAAACAATAAAAAAAAAGTCATGGTATAGTATGTCAAAAAAAGTCATTGTATAGTATGTCGAAAAAATAAAAAAAGTCAATGTATAGTATGTGTAAAAAATAAAAAGTCATAGTATAGTATGTCGAAAATAAGTCATAGTATAGAATATCGAAAAATAAAAAAAGTCATAGTATAGTATGTCGAAAGAAGTCCTAGTATAGTATGTCGAAAAAATAAAAAATTATCAAGGTATAGTATGTCGAAAAAAAGTCATAGTATAGTATGTCGATAAAGTAAAAAAGCCATTGTATAGTATTTCGAAAAAATATAAAAGTCATAGTATAGCATGTTGAAAATGTCATAGGATAGTGTGTCGAAAAAATAAAGTCACAGAAATGTTTGTCAAAAAAAAGTCATAGTATAGTATGTCGAAAAAATAAAAAACGTCATAGTAGATAATGTCGAAAAAACAAAACAGTCATAGTATAGTATGTCGAAAGAGGTCCTAGTATAGTATTTCGAAAAAATAAAAAATTATCAAAGTATAGTATGTCGAAAAAAGTCATAGTATAGTATGTTGATAAAGTAAAAAAGCCAAAGTTAGTATGTCGAAAAAATATAAAAGTCATAGTATAGCATGTTGAAAATGTCATAGGATAGTGTGTCGAAAAAATAAAGTCACAGAAATGTTTGTCAAAAAAAAGTCATAGTATAGTATGTCGAAAAAATAAAAAACGTCATAGTAGATTATGTCGTAAAAGTAAAAGTCATATATAGATGTGAAAGTCTAGATAGTTGTCGAAAAATAAATACAAAATGTTGTCAAAAAAGTCTAGTATAGTATGTCGAAATAAAAAAGCATGTAATATGTCGAAAAAAAAAAGTCATAGTATAGATGTGAAAAGTCTAGATAGTTTCGAAAAATAAATACAAATGTTGTCAAAAAAAGTCATAGATATATGTGAAAAAAAAAAGCAAGTAAATGTCGAAAAAAAAAAAGTCATAGTATAGATGTGAAAAGTCTAGATAGTTCGAAAAAATAAAAAATCATGTATATATTCGAAAAAGTCATAGTATAGTATGTGAAATAAAAAACAAGTATAGTATGTGAAAAAATATGTAAAAAAAAGTATAGATAGTTGTCGAAAATAAAGTCAAGAAGTTGTCAAAAAGTCTAGTATAGTATGTCGAAAAAAAAAAATCAAGTAATATGTCGAAAAGTCATGTATAGTATGTAAAAAATAAAAAATCATAGTATAGTATGTTAAAATAATAATAAAAGTCATAGTATAGTATGTCGAAAAAAAGTCATAGTATAATATGATGAAAAAATAAAAAAGTCATAGTATAGTACGTCGAAAAAAAGCCCTAGTATAGTATGTCGAAAAAATTCAAAAAAGTCATAGTATAGTATGTCGAAAAAAATAAATAAAAGCCATAGTATAGTATGTCGAAAAAATAAGAAAGTCATAGTATAGTATGTTGAAAAAATAAAACAAAGTCATAGTATAGTATGTCGAAAAAATAAAAAAGTCATAGTATAGTATGTTAAAAAACATTTTTTTAAAAAGTAATAGAATAGTTTGTCGAAAAAAAAGTCGTATTATAGTATGTCGAAAAAATAAAAAAGTAATAGTATAGTATGTAAAAACAATAAAAAAAAAACTCATAGTATAGTATGTTAAATAGTATGTCGCAAAAAAGTCATAGTATAGTATGTCAAAAAATCAAAAAAGTAATTTTATAGTATGTCGAAAAAATAAAAAGTCATAGTATAGTATGTCGAAAATAAGTCATAGTATAGTATATCGAAAAAATAAAAAAGTCTTAGTATAGTATGTCGAAAAAATAAAAAAAGTCATAATATAGTATGTCGAAAAAATAAAAAAGTCATAGTATAGTATGTCGAAAGAAGTCATAGTATAGTATGTCCAAAAAATAAAAAATGATCATAGTATAGTATGTCGAAAAAATAAGAAGTCATAGTATAGAATGTAAAAACAATAAAAAAAAAAGTCATAGTATAGTATGTCAAAAAAGTCAGAAATGTTTTAAAAAAAAAGTCATAGTATAGTATGTCGAAAAAATAAAAAAACGTCATAGTAGATTATGTCGAAAAAGTCATAGTATAGTATGTTAAAATAATAATAAATATCATAGTATAGTATGTTAAAATAATAATAAAAGTCATAGTATAGTATGTCGAAAAAAAGTCATAGTATAATATGATGAAAAAATAAAAAAGTCATAGTATAGTACGTCGAAAAAAAGCCCTAGTATAGTATGTCGAAAAAATTCAAAAAAGTCATAGTATAGTAAGTCGAAAAAAATAAATAAAACCATGGTATAGTATGTCGAAAAAATAAAAAAGTCATAGTATAGTATGTCGAAAAAATAAAACAAAGTCATAGTATAGTATGTCGGAAAAATAAAAAAGTCATAGTATAGTATGTTAAAAAAATGTTTTTTAAAAAAGTAATAGAATAGTTTGTCAAAAAAAAAGTCGTATTATAGTATGTCGAAAAAATAAAAAATTCATAGTATAGTATGTAAAAACAATAAAAAAAAAACTCATATTATAGTATGTTAAATAGTATGTCGAAAAAAAGTCATAATATAGTATGTCAAAAAATCAAAAAAGTAATTGTATAGTATGTCGAAAAAATAAAAAGTCATAGTATAGTTTGTCGAAAATAAGTCATAGTATAGTATATCAAAAAAATAAAAAAAGTCATAGTATAGTATGTCGAAAAAATAAAATAAGTCATAGTATAGTATATCAAAAAAATTAAAAAAGTCATAGTAAAGTATGTTGAAAATAAGTCATAGTATAATATGGCGAAAAAATAAAAAACTCAAAGTATAGTATGTCGAAAGAAGTCATAGAATAGTATGTGAATGATCATAGTATAGTATGTCGAAAAAATAAAAAGTCATAGTATAGTATGTCGAAAAAATAAAACAAAGTCATAGTATAGTATGTCGGAAAAATAAAAAAGTCATAGTATAGTATGTCGAAAGGAGTCATAGTATAGAATGTAAAAACAATAAAAAAAAAGTCATGGTATAGTATGTCAAAAAAAGTCATTGTATAGTATGTCGAAAAAATAAAAAAAGTCAATGTATAGTATGTCGAAAAAATAAAAAGTCATAGTATAGTATGTCGAAAATAAGTCATAGTATAGAATATCGAAAAATAAAAAAAGTCATAGTATAGTATGTCGAAAGAAGTCCTAGTATAGTATGTCGAAAAAATAAAAAATTATCAAGGTATAGTATGTCGAAAAAAAGTCATAGTATAGTATGTCGATAAAGTAAAAAAGCCATTGTATAGTATTTCGAAAAAATATAAAAGTCATAGTATAGCATGTTGAAAATGTCATAGGATAGTGTGTCGAAAAAATAAAGTCACAGAAATGTTTGTCAAAAAAAAGTCATAGTATAGTATGTCGAAAAAATAAAAAACGTCATAGTAGATAATGTCGAAAAAATAAAACAGTCATAATATAGTATGTCGAAAGAGGTCCTAGTATAGTATTTCGAAAAAATAAAAAATTATCAAAGTATAGTATGTCGAAAAAAATTCATAGTATAGTATGTCGATAAAGTAAAAAAGCCATAGTATAGTATGTCGAAAAAAAGTCATAGTATAATATGATGAAAAAATAAAAAAGTCATAGTATAGTACGTCGAAAAAAAGCCCTAGTATAGTATGTCGAAAAAATTCAAAAAAGTCATAGTATAGTAAGTCGAAAAAAATAAATAAAACCATGGTATAGTATGTCGAAAAAATAAAAAAGTCATAGTATAGTATGTCGAAAAAATAAAACAGAGTCATAGTATAGTATGTCGGAAAAATAAAAAAGTCATAGTATAGTATGTTAAAAAAATGTTTTTTAAAAAAGTAATAGAATAGTTTGTCAAAAAAAAAGTCGTATTATAGTATGTCGAAAAAATAAAAAATTCATAGTATAGTATGTAAAAACAATAAAAAAAAAACTCATATTATAGTATGTTAAATAGTATGTCGAAAAAAAGTCATAATATAGTATGTCAAAAAATCAAAAAAGTAATTGTATAGTATGTCGAAAAAATAAAAAGTCCTAGTATAGTATGTCGAAAAAATAAAAAATTATCAAAGTATAGTATGTCGAAAAAAAGTCATAGTATAGTATGTCGATAAAGTAAAAAAGCCATTGTATAGTATGTCGAAAAAATATAAAAGTCATAGTATAGAATGTTGAAAATGTCATAAGATAGTGTGTCGATAAAATAAAGTCACAGAAATGTTTGTCAAAAAAAAGTCATAGTATAGTATGTCGAAAAAATATAAAACGTCATAGTAGATAATGTCGAAAAAACAAAACAGTCATAGTATAGTATGTCGAAAGAGGTCCTAGTATAGTATTTCGAAAAAATAAAAAATTATCAAAGTATAGTATGTCGAAAAAAAGTCATAGTATAGTATGTTGATAAAGTAAAAAAGCCAAAGTATAGTATGTCGAAAAAATATAAAAGTCATAGTATAGCATGTTGAAAATGTCATAGGATAGTGTGTCGAAAAAATAAAGTCACAGAAATGTTTGTCAAAAAAAAGTCATAGTATAGTATGTCGAAAAAATAAAAAACGTCATAGTAGATTATGTCGTAAAAGTCATGGTATAGTATGTTAAAATAATAATAAAAGTCATAGTATAGTATGTTAAAATAATAATAAAAGTCATAGTATAGTATGTCGAAAAAAAGTCATAGTATAATATGATGAAAAAATAAAAAAGTCATAGTATAGTACGTCGAAAAAAAGCCCTAGTATAGTATGTCGAAAAAATTCAAAAAAGTCATAGTATAGTATGTCGAAAAAAATAAATAAAAGCCATAGTATAGTATGTCGAAAAAATAAGAAAGTCATAGTATAGTATGTTGAAAAAATAAAACAAAGTCATAGTATAGTATGTCGAAAAAATAAAAAAGTCATAGTATAGTATGTTAAAAAAAAATTTTTTTAAAAAGTAATAGAATAGTTTGTCGAAAAAAAAGTCGTATTATAGTATGTCGAAAAAATAAAAAAGTAATAGTATAGTATGTAAAAACAATAAAAAAAAAACTCATAGTATAGTATGTTAAATAGTATGTCGCAAAAAAGTCATAGTATAGTATGTCAAAAAATCAAAAAAGTAATTTTATAGTATGTCGAAAAAATAAAAAGTCATAGTATAGTATGTCGAAAATAAGTCATAGTATAGTATATCGAAAAAATAAAAAAGTCTTAGTATAGTATGTCGAAAAAATAAAAAAAGTCATAATATAGTATGTCGAAAAAATAAAAAAGTCATAGTATAGTATGTCGAAAGAAGTCATAGTATAGTATGTCCAAAAAATAAAAAATGATCATAGTATAGTATGTCGAAAAAATAAGAAGTCATAGTATAGAATGTAAAAACAATAAAAAAAAAAGTCATAGTATAGTATGTCAAAAAAGTCAGAAATGTTTTAAAAAAAAAGTCATAGTATAGTATGTCGAAAAAATAAAAAAACGTCATAGTAGATTATGTCGAAAAAGTCATAGTATAGTATGTTAAAATAATAATAAATATCATAGTATAGTATGTTAAAATAATAATAAAAGTCATAGTATAGTATGTCGAAAAAAAGTCATAGTATAATATGATGAAAAAATAAAAAAGTCATAGTATAGTACGTCGAAAAAAAGCCCTAGTATAGTATGTCGAAAAAATTCAAAAAAGTCATAGTATAGTAAGTCGAAAAAAATAAATAAAACCATGGTATAGTATGTCGAAAAAATAAAAAAGTCATAGTATAGTATGTCGAAAAAATAAAACAAAGTCATAGTATAGTATGTCGGAAAAATAAAAAAGTCATAGTATAGTATGTTAAAAAAATGTTTTTTAAAAAAGTAATAGAATAGTTTGTCAAAAAAAAAGTCGTATTATAGTATGTCGAAAAAATAAAAAATTCATAGTATAGTATGTAAAAACAATAAAAAAAAAGCTCATATTATAGTATGTTAAATAGTATGTCGAAAAAAAGTCATAATATAGTATGTCAAAAAATCAAAAAAGTAATTGTATAGTATGTCGAAAAAATAAAAAGTCATAGTATAGTTTGTCGAAAATAAGTCATAGTATAGTATATCGAAAAAATAAAAAAAGTCATAGTATAGTATATCGAAAAAATAAAATAAGTCATAGTATAGTATATCAAAAAAATAAAAAAAGTCATAGTATAGTATGTCGAAAAAATAAAAAAAGTCATAGTATAGTATGTTGAAATAAAATAAAAAAAGTCATAGTATAGTATGTCGAAAAAATAAGTCATAGTATAGTATGTGAATGATCATAGTATAGTATGTCGAAAAAATAAAAAGTCATAGTATAGTATGTCGAAATAATTTTAAAAAAGTCATAGTATAGTATGTCTGAAAAATAAAAAAGTCATAGTATAGTATGTCGAAAGGAGTCATAGTATAGAATGTAAAAACAATAAAAAAAAAGTCATGGTATAGTATGTCAAAAAAAGTCATTGTATAGTATGTCGAAAAAATAAAAAAAGTCAATGTATAGTATGTCGAAAAAATAAAAAGTCATAGTATAGTATGTCGAAAATAAGTCATAGTATAGAATATCGAAAAATAAAAAAAGTCATAGTATAGTATGTCGAAAGAAGTCCTAGTATAGTATGTCGAAAAAATAAAAAATTATCAAGGTATAGTATGTCGAAAAAAAGTCATAGTATAGTATGTCGATAAAGTAAAAAAGCCATTGTATAGTATTTCGAAAAAATATAAAAGTCATAGTATAGCATGTTGAAAATGTCATAGGATAGTGTGTCGAAAAAATAAAGTCACAGAAATGTTTGTCAAAAAAAAGTCATAGTATAGTATGTCGAAAAAATAAAAAACGTCATAGTAGATAATGTCGAAAAAATAAAACAGTCATAATATAGTATGTCGAAAGAGGTCCTAGTATAGTATTTCGAAAAAATAAAAAATTATCAAAGTATAGTATGTCGAAAAAAAGTCATAGTATAGTATGTCGATAAAGTAAAAAAGCCATAGTATAGTATGTCGAAAAAAAGTCATAGTATAATATGATGAAAAAATAAAAAAGTCATAGTATAGTACGTCGAAAAAAAGCCCTAGTATAGTATGTCGAAAAAATTCAAAAAAGTCATAGTATAGTAAGTCGAAAAAAATAAATAAAACCATGGTATAGTATGTCGAAAAAATAAAAAAGTCATAGTATAGTATGTCGAAAAAATAAAACAAAGTCATAGTATAGTATGTCGGAAAAATAAAAAAGTCATAGTATAGTATGTTAAAAAAATGTTTTTTAAAAAAGTAATAGAATAGTTTGTCAAAAAAAAAGTCGTATTATAGTATGTCGAAAAAATAAAAAATTCATAGTATAGTATGTAAAAACAATAAAAAAAAAACTCATATTATAGTATGTTAAATAGTATGTCGAAAAAAAGTCATAATATAGTATGTCAAAAAATCAAAAAAGTAATTGTATAGTATGTCGAAAAAATAAAAAGTCATAGTATAGTTTGTCGAAAATAAGTCATAGTATAGTATATCGAAAAAATAAAAAAAGTCATAGTATAGTATATCGAAAAAATAAAATAAGTCATAGTATAGTATATCGAAAAAATAAAAAAAGTCATAGTATAGTATGTCGAAAAAATAAAAAAAGTCATAGTATATTATGCCGAAAAAATAAAAAAGTCATAGTATAGTATGTCGAAAGAAGTCATAGTAAAGTATGTGAATGATCATAGTATAGTATGTCGAAAAAATAAAAAGTCATAGTATAGTATGTCGAAAAAATAAAACAAAGTCATAGTATAGTATGTCGGAAAAATAAAAAAGTCATAGTATAGTATGTCGAAAGAAGTCATAGTATAGAATGTAAAAACAATAAAAAAAAAGTCATGGTATAGTATGTCAAAAAAAGTCATTGTATAGTATGTCGAAAAAATAAAAAAAGTCAATGTATAGTATGTCGAAAAAATAAAAAGTCATAGTATAGTATGTCGAAAATAAGTCATAGTATAGAATATCGAAAAATAAAAAAAGTCATAGTATAGTATGTCGAAAGAAGTCCTAGTATAGTATGTCGAAAAAATAAAAAATTATCAAAGTATAGTATGTCGAAAAAACGTCATAGTATAGTATGTCGATAAAGTAAAAAAGCCATTGTATAGTATTTCGAAAAAATATAAAGGTCATAGTATAGCATGTTGAAAATGTCATAGGATAGTGTGTCGAAAAAATAAAGTCACAGAAATGTTTGTCAAAAAAAAGTCATAGTATAGTATGTCGAAAAAATAAAAAACGTCATAGTAGATAATGTCGAAAAAATAAAACAGTCATAATATAGTATGTCGAAAGAGGTCCTAGTATAGTATTTCGAAAAAATAAAAAATTATCAAAGTATAGTATGTCGAAAAAAAGTCATAGTATAGTATGTCGATAAAGTAAAAAAGCCATAGTATAGTATGTCGAAAAAATATAAAAGTCATAGTATAGCATGATGAAAATGTCATAGGATTGTGTGTCGAAAAAATAAAGTCACAGAAATGTTTGTCAAAAAAAAGTCATAGTATAGTATGTCGAAAAATAAAAAACGTCATAGTAGATTATGTCGAAAAAGTCATAGTATAGTATGTTAAAATAATAATAAAAGTCATAGTATAGTATGTCGAAAAAAAGTCATAGTATAATATGATGAAAAAATAAAAAAGTCAAAGTATAGTACGTCGAAAAAAAGCCCTAGTATAGTATGTCGAAAAAATTCAAAAAAGTCATAGTATAGTATGTCGAAAAAATAAAAAAGTCATAGTATAGTATGTCGAAAAAATAAAACAAAGTCATAGTATAGTATGTCGAAAAAATAAAAAAGTCATAGTATAGTATGTCGAAAAAATAAATGAAAAAGTCATAGTATAGTATGTTAAAAAAAAAAATTTTAAAAAGTAATAGAATAGTTTGTCGAAAAAAAAGTCGTATTATAGTATGTCGAAAAAATAAAAAAGTCATAGTATAGAATGTAAAAACAATAAAAAAAAAACTCATAGTATATTATGTTAAATAGTATGTCGAAAAAAAGTCATAGTATAGTATGTCAAAAAATCAAAAAAGTAATTGTATAGTATGTCGAAAAAATAAAAAGTCATAGTATAGTATGTCGAAAATAAGTCAGTATAGTATATCGAAAAAATAAAAAAAGTCATAGTATAGTATATCGAAAAAATAAAATAAGTCATAGTATAGTATATCGAAAAAATAAAAAAAGTCATAGTATAGTATGTCGAAAGACGCCTGACGTAGATGGCTACTACAGTCGCTCGTTGTCCTTTGTCATCACCAAACACTTACCATAAAGCCAAAATTTACAGTCGGATATGTCAATCAATTTATTTTCAAACTATAACAAAAGTCCAATCTCTCAAAATAAAGCAGCACCATCATATCCTGAATCACGGCCAAAAAACACCTCGCTGTGCACCGCACCTGTTTCACATTAGTATACACTGAATAGACTAACCACAGCGCCAGCGTGTCGGAAAAAAAGAAGAAAAAAATACATAGTATAGGTCAATGATTAAAAAAGTAACAGTATAGTTTGTCGAAAAAAAGTCATAGATTATAAAAAAGCCATAGTATAGTAGGCATATGTCAAAAAAGTCAGTGTAGTTTGTAAAAAATCATAAAAAAACTCATAGTATAGTAAGTATGTGTAAAAGTCATGGTATGTCTAAAATTCATAAAAAGGGCTAAAGTATATGTAAAAAAAAAAGAAAAAAAAGAAGTAAAAAATAAGACATAGTATAGTGTGTCTAAAAAGTCATTTAAAACTCACAGTGTAGTATATAGTACAGTATTTTAGAGTTAATTAAATTAACATTATTTACTTAATTAATGCTTGGATATGCTTATCATATATATAAATATAAATAAATATATATGTATATATATATACATATATATGCATATGTATATGTATTTATGTATATATATATATATATATATATATATATATATATATGTGTATATATATGTATATATATGTATATATATATATATGTATATATATATAGATATGGTCACGTCTGTGTGTCTTTATGTTTGAACTTTTGCAAACCATCTTCACCAGTTTAGGTTTATTAGTGTGACAGCAATACTTAGATAAGCTAATCATGACTATTAAATTAATAATTAATTCAACATCCGTGTAATGTCCCTCAACCGCAGTTGTAAAAACCAGATCATTTAAATGTTGCGTGCACTGTAGAGTTTCTTCCTGTGTACAAAAACAAAGCAGCAACATTTCCTCAAACACAGCAGGACTGAGGCAGGTTGAACCGACACAGTGAGTGCATGTCTGCAGCTGGAGCCATGGCACTCAGGTGGATCATACTGTTCTTTGGCCTTGGACTAGTAAGTGGAAGCCTTTGCATTTTTGTGAAATATTAACATATTGTATATCTCCGGTGCGAAACAGTAACATTGCTTTGAAGTTGAGTTGCTGCCCAGGATGTCAGTTCATTCTTTAGTAAATCATGTCATCAATTTTCTCTATCGATTGATTAATGTATTTTCTAATGTAATTTCTAGGCTGCAGCTAAGCTAACAGGTGATACAGGTGAGTCACATATTATGATGTTTTTCATGTTATTTACTGTGAAAAGGTAGACAAAAACACAAAAAGTACAAAAAGTATATTACTTAGGTGAAGGTTAGATTACACTAAAGACAAAGTGAGAAGATAAATACCTCGCCCCCCTGATCGCAGGATCCAGATGTCTTACATTTTACAGGGTTGCTTACACAATATCCCCACTGCACCCTTCATATACTGTACATTCAGCTCAACAGAGAAAGTTCTAATTTCCTACTTCTCACATGAACATATTTTAGTGTACTGAGGTGTTGTCAAATTTAATACCTGAAATAAATCTTTGGTGGCTCTCACTCAGAACAAGTTGGAAGTCCATTTCAAATCTAAAAATAGTAAGGAGGCAAAATTGAAATGTAAGAACAAATAAGCTTTAAAATATATGTGACATTTTTTTTTACAGTAAACACGTTTAGGTTCGTGGGGCAGGGCACCAGTACACAGTACAATAATAATTATGTTAATAAGATCATAATCCCATTTTTGAGCAGCATGTTATTGATTCTACATCTACAGAAACTGATGTTGACGAAGGCCATGACTGGGACATCTTTAACATCAATGAAGGTTTGTGAACTCACTGTTTTTGTTTTTCTTTGTTGTATAGTCTGTCCATGTCTCTGAGGATTTTCATCAACCGATACAATTTTCCTTTTTCAGCGGCTGGACTGGACCTGCTGGAGGGAGATATCGAACAGGAGGAAGTAAGCTGCTTCAGTAATCTGCATATTCAGGCCTATTTGAGTATGCCATCATATTTGTGTCTAAATTCTGGGCACGATGGGACATTTTGAGCACAGAAAAAGATTTTTTACACACACATACATTCTATTTTGCGTCCATATTTCTCTAGTCACTGATGAAACCTACCTACCTACCTGCTCTATTCAATATAAATATAATGTACCATTGGTACCAACCATGTCATACTAGCTTGTCGCGAAGGAGGCTAAATAATGCTCCAAATTTACGCAAACATTTTGGCATGGCCATATTCAAAGGGGTTCCTTGACCTCTGACCTCAAGATATCTGGATGAAAATGGGTTCTCTGTGTACCCACGAGTCTCCCCTTTACAGACATGCCCACTTTATGATAATCACATGCAGTTTGGGGCAAGTCATAGTCGAGTCAGCACACTGACACACTGACAGCTGTTGTTGCCTGTTGGGCTGCAGTTTACCATGTTATGATTTGAGCATATTTCTTATGCTGAATGCAGTACCTGCGAGGGTTTCTGGACAATATTTTTCATTGTTTTGTGTTGTTAATTGATTTCCAGTAATAAATATATACATTGGTTTACATAAAGCAAGCATTTGTCCACTCCCATGTTGATAAGAGTATTAAATAGTACATTTTGAACAGATTATTCGTGATTAATTATGGACAATCATGCAAATTAATCACAATTAAATATTTTAATCGATTGACAGCCCTAGTTAAAAGTCATAAAAGTAATAGTATAGTACGTCGAAAAAATAAATAAATAAATATATATATATATATATATATATATATATATATATATATATATATATATATATATATTTGCGTGTTAATAATTTCTCTAATATATATCTAATTTATATCTATATCTTATATTTATATACAGTATGTGCAAAATTCTTAGTCTGTGCTCAACATGTCCCATTAAGCTCAGAATTAAGACACAAATATGATTTCATATTTCAGCAGTATGTGCAGGAACTAAAGCTGTGCGATATGAACAGTATTAATGTGATGATAATCATAAGACTTAATCTTCTTAACAGATGTAACTGTACAATGATATCTGCTCACCAACATGAATTTAAATAATTAAAATGATGCCTATGTAGAGATGTAAAAAGTAGGAACAGTTTTATAGAAATACAAGTTTACAGGTGGTGAAGTCTTCTAATAGGACAGAATACCCTCATTGTCTTGAAGGACATTGAATTTGCAAGGCAATCAAGGAAAGCTAACAATTTAAAAACACAATTGGTTTCAGTTGCATCACTTACTGAAGTAAATCTGTTGAAGTTTGTGCTCTGTTTCTCCTTTCATCCATTTCTAATTGTAGACTTGTTGTTTTCCTCATTCCCCATCAGACATTCAGCAGAAACTCCATTATAGGAGACAAGTACCGTTGGCCAACAACCATTCCCTACTACCTAGAGGACAGTCTGGGTAACAAACTCACATTCACAGTACTGTACCTAACGTATTAATATGGATATGCACCACATTAGGATGCATTTTCACGTCTTTGTCTTACACTTTGTAACGTGTAGACATGAATGCAAAGGGAGTGATCTTGAAGGCATTTGACCAGTACAGACTGAAGACCTGCATTGACTTCACACCATGGAAAGGAGAGGAGAACTACATCTCTGTGTATAAAGGGAGCGGGTGAGCACTGCATTTAGTTCATCTAAACTGTACTGTTGAGCAAAACTATGTCAGTTACATGCCTGCTGGTTGAATGTGTCCTGGCACATGAAGCCACAATATAAAACACAATGCATCCTCAACAAACGTTTGAAGCTGCACTAATTAATACTTGTATATACGCAATGGGTGAAATGACTACATGTAATGTGAATAAGGTCGCTTGTAGGGACAAAATGCCAAAGTTGTTCTTTGTCTGCTAGATGCATAAATAGGCAAAAACAGCTCTATATTATCTGCCAGCCCGTTCTCATTCCCAGGGTGTCAAATACAGCCGTCAGCGTTCGATGCCGCTGGTATGCGACACAACGGGCTTTCCATTAACTACAATGTAACCCCATCCGCGGCAACAGTAAACGCTCAGGGAAAGTGTGCTGGGAGTGTGGTGACGTAGTTTAAAGAGCGAAAGAGACACAGGGCGGGGGGAGGGGAGGTCGATGGGCCCAACAACACAGGGCTTTCATCCAGGAGACCGGTGTTTGCGTCCCTTGCGTTACATCTCACTTTCACTTTACAATCAGCTGTTCGTTCATGTCTCGTGTTCACAACATCAAGTCACATTTTTACTGTACAAACATAGTAATTTTAAGCCCAACCATGTTTTTTTTCCTAAACCTCAGGGCCAGCTCTAGCCCTTTTGGTGCCCTAGGCGGAATTCGGAGTTGGAGTCCCCCCCTGCCGCCTCCATAGGTGGCAGGGGGGGACTGCCACCTAACCCGGCACTGCTTTAGGGTTAGGGGTTAGGGTTCAACCCCCCAGAACCCTAACCCTAGCCCCGTGAACCGCAACACACATCAGACATCCCAATGGATTTAAGACAAAAATTAAGATTTTTATTTTCATAAATAACTGTTTTTATTATAATATAAATAAACAATAGGTCCCTGATATTTTTGGCTTAAAAGTGTTAAGTCAGTTTCACTACAATTTACACTTTTATTAACAAATAAGTGCAGCTGGGCAGATGAAAAGGTGTGAGAAAGAGAGTTTGAGGGGTGAAAAGTGTATATCTGTCTTTCTTTCTTTCTTTTTTTTTGTTCATTTTTTACCTCAATGCAGAAATTAGGTAGAGCGGCCACTGGCATTTTTTTTAAATTATTATTATTATTTTTATTTTATTTTTTTCAGAGGGCGCCCTAGGCGACCGCCTATACGACCTATGCCTTAAGCCGGCTCTGCTAAACCTAACTATAGTGGTTTTGTTGCCTAATTGTAAACAAGTGTTTTTGTTTAATTACCAACATTAAGCACGTGTTTACTGCGACCGAAAAGTGACACCAAGGGGTCTGAGAAAGCGTCAGCATGTGGCGAGGTGAGATGAGAACGTGTTGCAGCTGCTGTCCCCAAGTGGCAAAAAAAAAATTATCACTGCTTTAAGCCTACAGAGAATTTCAACAAAAACCCAATGAAAGTGCAGTATTAATTCCAATGTGCTATTAGTTTAGGTTTATGCTCAAATGCCAATCTCCTGATACTGAAGCTGGTTCTGTACTAAAGCCGGGAGAGCTACAGATGTACTTGTCATTCTCTGAAGGCCGGCCTTCTCTCCGGGGCTTAAAAGGCCATTAAGTGAAAAGTGCATCTCGCTCTCTCCATAGGTGCTCCTCGCCTGTAGGCAACCAGCATGTTGGGAAGCAGCGGCTGTCCATTGGTAGAAACTGTGATCGTCTGGGAACCGTTGAGCATGAGTTCCTGCACGCTCTGGGCTTCTGGCACGAGCAGTCCAGAGCTGACCGCGATGATTACGTCGACATCATGTGGGATCGCATTGAACCTGGTAACATTGATTTGTAACACCTAGAATTACAGGTCAACACGAATGAGTGTATACTCCTGCAGTAACTTCATACAACATGGCAAACTGTCCTCCTCATGCGTGCCTGCTACCTGAATCCATTTTCAAAAACAAAGGGCCGTATTCTTCCCCACCTTGTTTTTGGCTTCCTCAGGTAAACAGCACAACTTCAACTCATATCACGACACAGTGTCCAGCGCTCTGGGCGTTCCCTATGACTACGGCTCTGTAATGCACTACAGCAAGACGTCCTTCAACATCGGCTCCGATCCCACCATCGTCACCAAGCTCCCCCACTTCATGGATGTGATTGGTCAGAGGATGGGGTTCAGCACCAGTGACCTCACCAAGCTCAACCGTCTCTACAAATGCAGTGAGTAATCTCAAGCGGTCAGTTTGCCCAGCAAACAATAAATGAGACATAAAAACTGCACTGTGAGTGTTTGAACAGTCAACAAACTAAATCACCTCATAAAATAGGAATGATTTACGTCCCATAATAATTTAGCAGATTTACAAGAAAGGTCAGAGTTTATCTGGCATAAGATGATGCCAATATATATTGATAATCTTGGGCAATACTCTATAATTTATCAGCCCTTAATAATACCGGGGATTGCCACAAATTACTTATCATGCAGCCATAGCTTCATTTATGCCGAATGTTTTCAGGGTTCAGATCAGTACACAGTTCTGTGTATTCCTCCCCATTCAGTTGAACTTCCTGCTCTCTACCTGCAGTTATCAAGCTGACTGATCGAGCACCGTGTCATATCGACATCTTGTTCCTTTTATCGCTCCTCTCATGGAGGGCAAATAAAAGCTGGATATGCGATAACATATTTGATCAAAGGTGTCCTGATTAAAAACTCTTACATAAGAAGTTTCCATCAAATAATTATTGAGACTGGCGCACTAATGAGAATGTACATAGTCTGGCATCTACTACTGCCTCTCATAGACCTTTTTCTCTTCTGAATATCAATTTTGGCTAATAATCCTTGATAAAACCCTAGATCCTATTTTACCTTCAGTCATGGCACCTGATCAAACGGGGTGGGGACAGTCGAGAAACAACACAAGGAGATTATTAGGTCTAATAGAATATTCTAAAAATCAGGATTCACGGTAGATTTGATCATCAGTTGACGCAGAGAAAGCTTTTGACCATGTTGAGTGGTGCTATTAATTTGAAGTGCTCAACCATTTTCAGCTTGGAAACACTTTTGTTAACTTCTAACTATAAAGCGAGGAATCTCTGTCTCTCTGTATGTCCTTCACATATCTCGAGAACCGTTCATCCGATCAACTTCACACTTGGCGGGCGTATTGCTGGGGACCCAGGGGAGTGCAATGTCAAATGTGGTGCGATTTGACCAGATGGTGGCGCTATAACAATGAACTTTACGTTTTGGCCTGTAACTTATTAACCATAACTCTCAGAAGAAAATGGTTATTGGGCAGCACAATTACAAATTCTCACCAGTTGGATTAATCCAGACCACAATTCAACTTGCTATGAGTTATGGGATGCTCATCCTTTTCACTGTCATACATAGTTCAAAAGAAAATGGCGCTCAGCACTGTGCACTCGCCATGGAAATAGAATGAGTTAGCCCGCTACAACGGTACACATAACAATGGCGGCTGCTCTGATCCTGCTATGTTTCTTTGGATGGGAATGTCCGTTCTACTCTCATTTTATTTCTATGGTAATACTATTTTAACAATTCAATCAGAACATGGCTTAAGGTTAAACCTTTCTTTCATTTGGATAATGCATATTCTGGGAAATAATCCTAATTTTCCTCCATCAATGATGGGTAAGGGATTTTCAGATTGGAAGGAAGCTGGTATAACTTTACTGTAATGGCACCATAAAGTCATTTCAACAAATATAAATGGAATATGACTTGGCTCTCGTTATTTAGGCTACAGTTGTGTGGTTTCTTACATTCTGTTAGAATGTATAGAAGTGGTGATGTATCTATATATTATCTATGCAAAAATATACAGTTTATTAGCATTCCAGGATTATGACAGGAATGGTAAAGAAAGTTCCAGTCAAACTAGATAAAAGTCTCAACTCACTGTACTTAAGTATCTTGATGACATTGTCACTGTTTCCTCTCCACAGCCACGTCTTCTAACTTTGTGGACAGCTGTAACTTTGAGTTGGAGAACATTTGTGGGATGATTCAAGGTCCTGGCAACGCAAAGTGGGAACACCGTAGTTCTGCGAGCGGAGGGCCTCAGACTGACTTCTCCAACATGGGACAATGCAAAGGTGACTGGCAATGAAAACAAATACATGTTATGGTGCTGAACTTTGTTCAAAGTCAAGGACTTTCCTTTTTATATCTACTGGAGACTGGAGGGAAATAGTGCAGTCACAATTTGGCATCTTGGGTTTGAACATTTATTAATGACACAATGGAAAATGCAGATAAAGTAGTCTTATATTATACACATGCACATCTGTGCTGTTATCCAGTGAGCAATTATTAAAGAAAGCTAATCAATGTATCACCTTATAGCCTCATATATAGCTGGCCTTGGTGTTAAGTGTCTGAAGACATTTTAAAAACAAGTGTCTCGAGTGATTTATAACATAACCAGTACAAAGTACAGGCTGGTAGTAAAAACAGATAAAAACCTATTTATTTGTGATTTATTAGCTACAATTTAGAGTGTGTTTCTTTAGTTGTTATAAAAAGCTGAAACATAATTCTGGGATTTATTGCTCACACTAAGCTAAAAAGCTATCCACCCCTGTGCTGGCTAATAAACTTTGAGCCTCTCATCATCATCATTTTAACAAAGATATGACAATTGTTTATGTTTAAAATTGCAGAACAGTGTTATGGATGTCTCTGCTGAGGATAGAGACACTGTTCAGGAAATGTGCTCTAAGTCCAGGCAGTACGACCTGGAGGAGACGTTAAAGGTGCTCTATATGATATCCAGAGCATTAATACAGTATACATATTATGTAAGGGATAATGTACAGCGAGACGGTCATCGTTGTGAAATAAACCCTGACAGGGTGATGCGGAGGGGTGGGTTATTTCACAACAATGACCCGCTAGCTGTACATTATCCCGCATATGACATGGCTACTTACTTAAGAAATCAATAATTTGACACAAAAATGGTCCGCCAGAGTCCAACATCATAACTGCGACCATAGCAACGGTCTGTTATACATAGCAGCAGTCTGCTATAAATAACAGACTGTAGAACGCTGTGATTGACCAATCAGAATTGAGTATTCAACAAAGCCGTGTAATAAACATATATAATGTAAAGATATAGGCTGGTGGAGTAATGTCTACCTGAACAGAGAATGAATTCGCTCTCCCTCTGTGTGTGTTGTAATCCGAGCTTCTCTGTGCTTTGTTGACATAGCCGGGCCGGCCGCACATGCTTTTAGTGCATGTGAGCGTGCACCACTTGCTAGCTCACGGCCGCTCTGCACTGCTCTCATACGGCGCTTACAGCTGATAACGCCGTCCCGACCGACGGCATCGTCACGGAAGCATAACACCCAAACTTCGGTTCCCTCCCAGGTTAACACTGTTAGCTCTGTCAGCACTGTTGCTGTTGTTTTCACTGTTAGCACCATTAGCTGCTAGCCGCCAGCTCAGCCGTCGCCATGTTGAGAGCCGTGCGGAGGCAATTGAAATGCTCCCAATCGTGCATTTAGCACCTTTAAGCATACTGAATTGAAAATTATGTAGATGGGTCTTGAATATGGTACCATAAAATGTAATATGACAAACTTCTGAGGTCATACATTACCCACTGTTGTCTCCTCCTGCCCTCAGGAACAGGCTACTTCATGCACTTCAGCACAGCCTCCGCTGAACCCGCTGAACGCGCATTCCTGGAGAGCCGTTGGCTTTACCCCAAACCTGGAGCCCAGTGTCTGCAGTTCTTCCTCCACAACACTGGGGCAGATGATGATGTCCTCAATATCTGGGTGAAAGAGTATGACGAGGCCAACCCCAGCGGTAAACTGAAGCTCTTCAAGAGTATTTCAGGTAACAAATGAAATAAAACATATTGTATGATATAAAGTAGAGTTATAATTAAAGAACAACAAAAAACATATATTGTGTAAACAGAATAACTTGAAAGAAGCTGAAATCGAATAAGAAACTCAAATATTTCACCTACAACCTCAACTATAGTACTAAATTAGTGATTCATAATATTAATGTCTACTCTATTCTATCTGTTCTCTTTACAGGAGGCGTCATGGGCTCCTGGGAACTGCACAACATCAATCTGAATGTGACACAGAAGGCCCGTGTGGTTTTTGAGGGCGTGAGGGGAAAGAACCCATCGAAGGGAGGTCTCTCTCTGGACGACATTAACCTGTCATCCACAAAGTGTCCTCAGCACATCTGGCACATCCGCAACATCACCCGCCTGCTGGCCACCACACCAGCAGGAGAGAAACTGTACAGCCCTCGTTTTCTGTCACCAACAGGTTACTCCTTCCAGGTAAATGCCTTTTAAAGAGGACCTATTATGCTTATTTTCAGGTGCATACTTGTATTTTGGGTTTCTGATTGGTCAGCTGGCCCACTGTTGTGATTGGTCAGCCGAACCTAACTTTTTGGACTACGCTCTAACTATTTTTTTTGACGGTGTGCCAAACTAGCCGCTAGGCAAAGTGTGTTACTTGGTAACATCACTACGTTACGGAAGAAAATGCGGGACTTCAAGCAACTTGTTCAGTCAGTTCAGGAGCAGTGTTTCTGTGGTGGAGGGAAACTCCCTTTGGCGTGGACTTTGGGCTTTGTAACTTTACAGACCTTTTACATGCACAAAAAACTATATAACACACTAAAGGAAAGGGAAAAAGCACAAAGGCATTATACGTCCTCTTTAAATATTTGATTCTCTCAATCTTGATGAAATCCAAAGCTTGACACATCTGTTGTGCGTAGTTGTGGTTGCTATAAGCTAAATTTAGAGAATTGCTGTTCTGAGGAGGCGTTAAGTGAATGGTCAATTGACATATGTTACCATCATATGCTGGCACAGTACTTTAACGTTACTTCATACTGCTCTGTGATCTGTAGGTCGGTGTGTACTTAAACGGAAGAAGCGACCGTACAGGATACATGGGCACCTACTTCTACCTGACCTCAGGCCCCAACGACCACAGACTCAAGTGGCCGTGTCCGTGGCAGCAAGCAACTATTGCCCTAATGGATCAGCAGTCTGACATAAGACAGCAAATGAACATGCACCGAATGGTCACCACTGACCCCGACAAGAAGTCCTCTGACGGTAAGGGAAGGGTGGATAACTCGTAGTGTAGCCACTCATTCTGTTCTTTGCTCAATGAATTGCTGCTTTGCTTGTCAAATAGAGAATGACAGTTCACCTGTTTGTCCCAGGCACTGAGTTCTACTGGGACGATCCCAGGAAGGTGGGCTCCAAAGTGACTGCGTCTGATGGCAGCTTTTACTATCGAGGCCCGGGCACCGGAACCAGTAGCTTCCTCACCCACAGCAGACTGAAGAGCAGAAACTTCATCAAAGGAGACGATGCCTTCTTCCTCTTCAGCCTGGAAGGTGTGGAGTCATTCAGACGGGACAACTATATTTAGGATAATCCTGTCTATGAAATGTCATGTTGTTGTCTACTTGTCCTCAGATATATCCAATCTGCTGGTACCTCAGTCCGTACCCTACTCTGCAGTCCACGCTGACAACAGTCTAATGAAGGCTGCAGACCAAGGTGCTCCACAGGGAGCTAATAACCCCACGCTGGCCGGAGCTGTAGCAGGGTCCGTGGCAGCAGCCATGTTGGTGGTTACGGTGCTGATCGTAGTGATCGCCTGTAGGAGGAGGAGGAGGAGACAGCTGGAGAGCGACAAGGCGGTGATCATACAGGACATGCCTGGATTCATGGAAGTGAGGGTTAAACAATAGCACTCATTCATCATAGCAATAATTTACTGTGCCTCCTTTTTGCCAATGCATCTAAATCTGTACTAAATATATCTCTATTTCGTTACAGGAGCAGCCGACCAAAGATTTACCATCTACTTTCACCACTGCGTGATGTCCCGATCAAAGGAAAACATCAGCACTTATCAGAGTACATTACTAAATTATCTGTTTAATCAGACTGTCACCTGACTCCTTTTCATGTATAATTTGAATTTGTATGTGAGAAATAAAATCTCTGAAAGCATGCATTTTCAAACCATTTGTTCCCCTCTTCATTACCAGTCAGTGAGTGAATGATTTACAGTATTGTGGTTACTTTTCAAGTCTTCAACCATGTAATTGTAAGCAGTGAATGTACTTAGGCAAAACCCTGACCCGCCAGATGATTTGTTACACAGAACCATCTGAGAAGCCGTCATCGGAAACTGTTTGGAAAAGGGCAGACGCTTTCAAAAAATACTTGGCAGGTGATTGGATGAACCATCTGTCAATCAAACTCTTGCCGAAATCAGTCAGGGGAAGAGCGGAAACATCTCAACATTTTTGTACATCAAAAAAACAAAAGTCTGATGTTGTAGATTTTAAAAGTACGGCAAAACTGCTGCTTAGAATAAAACCTTTGATATGAACATGCTTTCTCTTACTAGTGTATTATCTATTTGAGTATAGTGAAATTAAACTGTCTACCTTATAGACATCTCAACTATCTTAAATGGCCTAAAAAAGAAGTAATATATTGTTCTGTCCATCAATCAATCACTTATTGAGCCAAAAACACCAGACAATTATCAGTTCAAGTCAATCATCATTTTATTATGAGATACTCAAAGACAACAGCATGAGTGCCATGATTCACTCTCAACTGGAAGGCTATAAAGCCTGGACTAACTCATACAGTTTCATACATGATGTGTCTTGCATACAGAGACCTTCTCACGTTGTGCTTCCTTTAAGCAGAAGTTTAGAAACAGAAAGTAATAATCATTTGTTTTCAGTACAGTTTGACCTGTGGGACATTTCACGAAGCAGGACTACTCACTGAGGATGGATTATCTGGGAATAGAAATGAACATGAACTCTTTATATTTTAATTTTTCATTGAGGAAAAAATCATTATAATTCATATGGCCAAATCAATCATCCCACTCCTTCAAATATCCCACTGTTCTCTGGAACATCATCTAGTGTCAAAATCTTTTACACAATATTCAACAAACTACCTCTCAAACAAACTGGTACAAATAAAACCTCAATCAAAAAAAGCACCAATGGTCATGAGGATTGTCTTTTGATACTTAAAAACAGATATTACACTCAAGACATGACAGTTTTGAGGTGTTCAGACTCAAAATGATGATACCTGTGCAAGTTCTCCCTCCTGGTCAAATCATTTTGGTTTTGGTTGTCTGACAGTTCGGTCAGCATTTGGTGAATCTAGGCTAGTCATTCCCAAAGACTGGGTCGGAACCATAAACTGTATAAAGATACATGACGGCTCCCCAAAAGTGAAGCCAAAACATCTCGATTGCCCCCTGGTGGCTGGCTGAAGTATAGATCATAAATCCGGCCCCCTCCATGTTAGCGGATGGGACATGGGCCAAACTAAAAAGTCAAAGTACACGTGAAATACATTTTTCCCAAAGATGGTTTCTGTCATTTTAGGTAGTTCTCATCACTCTGATGTATGTTCATTTTCTGATAAGTCTGGTTTTAATTAGTTATTTGATGCTATAAAAAAGGGGTGAGACGTCATGATTGACAGCTGTGATTAACATCTGCTCTGAGTGAAGTAGTCGAGCAGCTGGAGGCTCGAGAATTGTATGAGAGAGGAGCTGTAACTTTAACTTTCCATTTCGTCTGTGTAATAGAACATGTGTCAATTTGATCAGAAATGTAGTTCTAGAGATATTATGGTTAGTTGTTGTGTCTTTCTAGCCAAACAGCTACCGTGGTGCTAACGTAGCAACTAGGTGGCTCATGTCCAGCCCCCCGATCACTACTGCGTAGAATCTGGCTCCAAATGACGTCAAAATCTCAAGATGGCAGCTCCCTTATCCGGGATATTATGGCTTCACCTTTGTGAGTGGGAGGAAGTGGAGATGCGTCGTCCATCTATATATACAGTCTATGGTCGGGACCCACAGGTGGGTCGCAGGAGATATTATTAGGGTCGCCAAATAAATTTGTAGAATTTCTTCCATAGTCTTTTATTTAACATTAATATCTGCAGTACGCATTTGAGCCACATGAGGGAGCCTGGATGTTCATATTGTTCTGATATTTGTAGCCTATTTATAACATTGAATATGAAAGGCCAACGCACATTCTGTTTGTTTTACTGATAAGAGGAAAAAAACAAGAGCCTGTTAACTCCGCCAAAATGCATTTATTTGGTCTCATTTATAAAGTTTTTTTAACATGTGTATAGGTTTTCAACAACACATGCATAAAATTAAGTTGTGATTTATCAAACGCATATATCTTCGAAATGGCTGGTTTACCTATTCATGATAATATAAGGTGATGCGGAAATGACAGTAAAAATGGTCAGGAACATTCATTTACACATAAATTCGCTCTTCTCACAATTTATAGATAAGGCCCATTGTGAATTGGGTCGCAATGGTTTGTCATTTTTAGAAAGTGGTTCCCCAGAAAAAGGGTTTGGGACACACTCATCTAGGCCCTCAGAGCTTGTGCATTTTGACATTTATTCCCAAACTTGATTAGCCAATAGCAGTAAGGTCAGATTTGGGTTTAAATCATCGTTCTTAGTTATTCAGGTTGGGGCTCATGGGACCCATTATTTATGAAAATGTATTCAATATTCAAACTTGACAAAGACATTTAAAGCTGCACTAATTCATATATTACGTTAACAACGGATCAAAGAACAATGTGTAATGAGGAAGGGGTCAATCATAGAGCCAAACCCACGGAGAATTATTACCCAACTCTGCATTTCTTTTTTGACCATTTTGGACATTTGTTTTGTTTTTTTGGCCCACAAAATCAATCAATTAATGCAGCTTTAAATCAGAATAAGAAAAATAAATGAAGTCTGTTATTCACACAAAATCACCGTTCTTTTCTACAAGTCAACACTTTATCAATATGCATCACATTAACTGCAAGGACGGCTGAAAAAAATGAAAGTAAATTTGAAGGTATAACAACAACATGTATTGGTGTGATTGTTCTTATTCACCTAGAGTTGAACATGTAGTCTTTGTGACTTGAAAGCACTTAATTAAACCTTGAGCTGTGACTTGAGGGAAAGGTTTGTGTCAAGCTCTGTTGAGCAGAATGAAGCAATTTCTTTATATTTTCTGAACACCCCTGTACTTCATCTTTAATCTTCTGTGCTGTAAAGATTAGCCTTAAATAATGTGTGCTTTGTTAATAGGAATGGATAATATAGACGTCACAGTATAAGTGGCTGGCTGCACTATTGCATATGCACTTACTCACATTGTCCTTATGATTTCAAAATTGAGATTGCAAGCAAATCGGCATACAGCTATAACACAACACAAACTGATGGAAGAAAATAGTCTGACACACAATGTTACATATCGGTCTCAGACAGACATACCACGCACACAGGTAGACAGCTCTTGTAACTTATAAACGCTGCCTCCAAAAACTATAATAACATTTGACTGCTACCTCTACATGTGCACACACACACACACACACACACACACACACACACACGCTGTGCAAGTTATCTAGACACACACTAATGCACAAATGTGCTGAGAACTTATCAAAGTCAGGCCTAGAGGTCAGGTGCCATGAAATTAAAGCACAACCCTGAATCTCTGTCAGTGCACAAAGGAGCCACGCTGAGCTGCAAAGACAAAAAGAAGAAAGAAAAAATGTCTTGTAAGATGACAGAAAATGGAAGATAAACTGACTTAAAGCTGCACTTTATGCAGTTATTCGCAGACCCAAATGGCAGTGAGAACTGAGAAGTATGTGCTTGAAATGTTAAGACTTAAAAACCAAGAAATCATGTAATGCAGTGTCAACGAAAAAACAACTACATTTCGCTGCATTTGCAGAAGTCTGTTTGGGTTTTTGCCGTTGGGTTTTAGTGTCCGCACACAAAACAAGAATTGAACTCAAACAGATGGGAAGACAGGAAGAAATACAAAATAATACAGCTTTAAAAGCTGGAAGAGGAGGTACTAAAGATGCCTGTTTGAGTCAGAGCCATAAAGCCATGAAGACAGTCATAAGGCCAGGCAGGAAGAAAACGGAGCCAAGCATGTAGGCAAACAGAGCAAGAAACTCCATGCATGCTCACTAAATCCTTACAGGACAGAGGCCTCTGTCTGTCCTGGGTTTAACTTGAAGCCAGTGCAGGTAAAGGCTAGGCGGCTTCAACTCATTCTCAACTCTACAGTCTGACATTATAACTGATAGGGCTGTAACTATACGTGTAATCTTACTGAACCCTTTCTGTACAGGACATTCGGATCAGTATGCAACATCTTTTCGTTACGCCTTGTGACCCAAACAGCTGTTTATGTCTACTACTCGCACACGCGGAACAGAAATTCTGGAACATGAGTTTTACCCCAGAATGTTTTGTCAGCGCACCAGCTGTTCTCTATCAGCTGTAGCATGCTAGCTGGCTAATCCCGGTTCGCCCGGCTAGTCAATCTCAATGAACAACGATTTCTGTCAAACTGTATGACACCACTACCCACACAACAAGTACTACAACACTATTGGATGCTGCTCTGAGCAGGACTAATGCCGCTACACACAAAAACAATGCATGGGCCACTTTCCACACAGAAACGGACATTTATAAAAAACAATAATGTGCCAGGCAGGGAGCTTCACTTCAGACTATATAATATATATTAATTATCAATTATTAATTTATATTAATATAATCAGCTGGAGTGTGATATCGAAAAAGTTCAACATCAACAAGGGAGTTTGAGCATCAACTTATTTGAAGCCACTCTTTTTAGCATACCATATTAATTAATAATAATATTATGGATACAATACTGTGTTAATATTCTTTTTTTCTCATGTTAATTAGGGATGTACCGATACCGGATCGGATATCGGGCCGATACTGACTCAAATAGCTGGATCGCTGACAATGAAGCCAATCTATTCAATTCAGTTCTATGTCTATATACTACATTATATACTGGAATTTCAATTCCTGTTTAGGTTTTGACCAATTTGTTGCAGCATTAAAAAGGTTTACAGTTGAACTGTAATTCCTGTTCATTTAGATTTTTTACAAAGTTGCTGGTGTACGATTTATTATTTTGATAATAAATAACAATTCAGTAAATCTATATTTGTGTTAGTTACATTTTGTTTTACAAAGTTAGGAAAGCAATGTTTAAGTCAAGCCTGATGTTTCCTTATACATGTGAGTGTACACAGTGAGGCATACAGCTTATTAATTAAACACCGGTAACGGATCGGTACTCAGTATCGGCCGATACCCAAAGCCAGAGTATCGCTATCGGTATCGGGACTGAAAAAGTCGGATCGGTGCATCCCTAATGTTAATCTGATTGATATCGGTGAGCAAGTAAATAAGTTTGCGTTGGTGCTGCAGCAATTAGTCGATTAACTGATTCGTGAATCAACAGAAAATGTATTGTCAACAATCTAAATCGATCGAGGTTTTGCTCTAACAGGAAGTGTAATTTTGTTATGGACAAAGTGAATTAGCTGTGGGCTAAAGCCAATTTTTAGCCTATATTTGTTTACATTTTGGCAAATTTTCACTAATAAAAGAATGCCGAAATAACAATTAACAGTTCCTGTTTGCACTGTACCAACGGATGTACAGACAACTATCACTGAAGTTCTTTGATACTGAAGAAAACTTAAAAACATGATGATTCTCAGGCAAGTTCTGGAGTTATAAGAGGCGTCTTTGCTTCTATGATTTCTAAGCCGATTATGGACGTTTACTTGTGATGGACATTATGTGTTAGATGTCAGGATCTGAGTTATGATTCAGAGAAGGTGTATGATTTATCATGCAAATTGCGACTCACTTCTCTCCATTCGCTGTACTTTAACTCTCCTGTGCCCCCCCTGGGGAGGTGCGCATCACAGTATTCACTATAATCTGTCATTTTATAGACTAAACGGTTAATCAGAAATAATGAACTGATTAATCAATGATAAAAAAATAAGTGTCAGTTGCAGCCTTATTTTGCATATTGTTACCAAGATAATCTCATGACGCTGCTTGACTTAAATGTTGAAATCAGGCGTGTGTTCACATCCCTTGATAGTTAACTGTAACAGTGAGCATTAACCATGTGCACACGGCGTCACCATGACTGAGAGAGACAAAATAAAAAGCCCATTAATATCACATTAGTAGGGTGAACAATGTGAAATGAAGACTGTGTAGCATGTTCTTACTTGTGTGTGTACACGTCTTTCTTCACCTGCATAGCACACACACACTTAATTTGGAACAAAAACACTACGTCCTCTACACCAAGAGCGAAAAACAAATTTCATAGTGATATAATAAAAAAAGACAAATTCCACAACCATAAAATCAATTATAAAGTGATAAACATTAACACAAAAACAGCTGCTTCTGCATATCCTAGAGCTCAGCTGGTAAGAAGAAGCTCAAGATTCAACTAAAATGAGCTCCTACTCATTAACTAACAGGATCAGCATGCAGCAAACAACTTGATATGATATCATTCAGGTCAACAATAGCCACAGTAAATATGATTCTAATAAAATATTTCACTGCAGACGCTCACAGCTCTGTGGCAGCAGCTCATTTCTTAGACTATTAGTGCTCATCGAGCCAAAGCTGAATTGATCAAGTCAGAGCAGCACTTGACTCAGACTGTCAAACGCTGGATCAATTAGTTAGCATTCTTATTCACTCATAAAGGCAGGGCAGTCACATTATTCTAAGGTGCAGCCATTAATAGAGAAACCTGCTTTGCCCATTTCTATGTAAACTACAAACATCAGAAACCATAAATCCATACACAACTAATGACCTAACATTAATGCACACCAAACGCTTGTACTGTTAACAGATTCAGAATCAGTAGCATCCTCCAGTACGTGATACAAGATGACAAACGAACCAATGAATGAACCAGTTACATAAACTGATCATGTTGCAGTGCATTTAACAATGGCAGTGTGGCTATAAATAGTGGATTCATGTGGTGGATTGTCATGTAAATAAAGTCTGTAGCATGAAATAAAAGTCATATCCTGTCTTTTATCAGTAATCTCTTAACTTTGCCACAGTGTGCTGTGGTGTTGTTGTGCTGTTGTGGCTTGGTGGTCATCACTCCAAAAGGGTATTTATGATGACTATAAGCCATTATTAATGAGTAGTGAGACAACCCCAGCAACGTTTGAATTGAGGGGACAAGGCCGGACTGAGCTTTGGGAGTTAAGATCAGTTTTCGACACGGACTTAATAACACAGCTCCTCTAATTATTCTATACTCGCAGAGTATCTCAATAACATGTAAAGAGCACAACTTACGCACACTAATCGGTCATGCATCATCAAACACAAACAAAGGAAGTTCTCTTCACAATGTCCAAATTCTCCTTATAGCTCTTTATAAGCCACAGAATTTAAAGGTAGGGTTGGTAATGTTGAGAAACTAGCGTACACTAAATTTAAAAAAATGATCCAACTGAAAAACCCAGCCCAGTGTTGCCAAATCTTTTCCAGTGAAAGTAGCTAGCAGCACTAGCTCCAAAAGTCAGTAGAGTCTGATTGGGGGGGGCGGTCCTGTAAAGCTTGACAGGAACGCCCTCGTAGATCATTGGTTTACATAGAACAGGAACGCCCAGTAGCTACTGACCTTTATTTTTTGCCCAGTAACTTTGTTGTCCTGTTTGTGTCTGTCAAATCAGTGGCTATGCATTCGTTCTAAGTACGATTTAACTGACTTTTTGTGAAATTCTTCAATCATTTTACCATTACATGTGACTTTGATGAAACAAGTGGGGCAAACTATAGCTAACTAACTAGGCTGGACTTTATCAGGGCTGAGCAGCTGAATCATGCTTTAAATGCCTTAGAGCAAAAGCCTGACCTTATCAAAGATCAATTTTCTGTACCAGGTCCTTGACAAACTATGGGACAAATGATGAAAACATTGTGGAAGAAGATGTGTTCTTTAGTTAACCAGGTAGTGTTATTTGACAACCACTGGTTACAAGTAACACATCACTGACCATCTCGCTTACATACCACAGATTGCTAATTCAAAAGTGCGCTGTAGTCAAGTGGTTGGAGACTGTTTCAAATCGAGATTTTTAGGGCAGCGACGCTCTCGAGTGGAAACTTTGGAATTCACGTTTCAGGCGCATACAAATAAAGCTGGTAGAAAAATAGGTGGATTTTTTTATGTAGTACTTGAGATAGACAAAACTGCAACTTTGCCCCTGACTTTTGTTGCAGAATTTAAACATTTTCTTAGAGGGGACGGAACAACACATTATTTAAAAAAAAAAATAGGTCTCAGACAGAGAAAGATTTATATGTGCATAAGCTTTAAATATTTTCTTATTTTACATGAAGTTTCTCTCACACACTCAACTCACATTACCCATTCAGATGGAGCAGGGCTCTGTATTTGTGCTCTACAAAACAAACCAGTTGCAGCTCTTCACACCCCAGACTGTAAAGCTAGACTATGGAACTTTTAGAGAAGAAATAACTCATTCTTCTACTTACAAATGAAAAGTTGAATAAAAATAAATAAAACACACCCTTGCTCAATTCAGTGAACGAGGGGTTTTGCTGCTAGAGCCTTGCTTAGTGGTGTATGGCCAGTAGCTTATGGTGACTGATGCTAGCTGGTATTAGCTAAGTTAAAAGTAAATAATGGGTCTATAATGCACATTACTGAGTCAGTTTGACGACTTTATGACTCTTCTCCACTTGTGCAACTGTTACAATTACTTAGCATTTTAACTAAATGGTAAACAGTACTGCTAAATGCAAAACAGTAAGGCTAAACCGTAGTTTTAGTATTTAGCTTATATCGTCAGTTTAGCATTTACTGTAGCTAATACCATGGTTTCGTCCAAAATCACATACTATGCACTACATACTCAATATGTGTACTCGTTCAACATACTTTTGTGTGAATAAACACTAGTATGTATCTTTTCGGTCACACTGAGCAGTAATTTACATCATCACTTCCTGAGAGCCTCCTTGCCGGTTGCAGAAGTGTAACCATGGTAACCCGTGCCAACCTCATGTGACCAAAACGACGGTTTGTGAGAATCAAAGTCTGAATTAATTTAAAATATATATTTCGCATATAGCAAAGTGAAATCTTACTTACATACAGTTAAATCGAAGCGTTAGTGACGTTACAGAGCTGCCCGCCAATGTCTGTTATTAACGTTGTTGTCACTACCGCATTGCATTGTGGGATATTTATGCAGCCGTAGTGTCCAGCGTTGCATACTGTAATATTTCACCGGAAATAGTATGTAATTCGCGTACGGTTGGTTTCATACTATGGTTTCGGACAAAAAATAAAATACAAAAAATATATATATATATCTCACATACTGTTTTAGCATACTAAATAGCATGTTAGTATGGAATTTAGGACGCAACCCATCAATTTAGCATTTACTGTAGCTAATACCGTCAGTTTAGCATTTACTGTAGCTAATACCGTCAGTTTAGCATTTACTTTAGCTAATACCGTCAGTTTAGCATTTACTGTAGCTAATACCGTCAGTTTAGCATTTACTTTAGCTAATACCATCAGTTTAGCATTTACTTAAGCTAATACCATCAGTTTAGCATTTACTTTAGCTAATACCATCAGTTTAGCATTTACTGTAGCTAATACCATCAGTTTAGCATTTACAGTAGCTAATACCATCAGTTTAGCATCTACTTAAGCTAATACCAGCATTAGCATAATATCATCATTCACTTGTAGTTGCAGTGGCCACTGTTCAGTAGAAGTACCATAGTCTGGCTTTAACAACAGTGAAAAATGAGCAAAAAATGACGGCTCCATTTTGTTGTCTCTATCAGTCTGGTTTTGTTACTGGGTGAGACTTTATCTGCTGGAAGGGAATTGTTCTCTAAGGCATCTGCGACGGCTTGGGCTACTCAAGGAATCGACGCATGCAGGTGTAGCACAACCTGTTGTTATAGCAGCATTTTGGTTAGTTAGCTAGCTAGCTTGAATGTCGCAGGGCACTTGTGTAGAAATCGTCTATCGTCTCAGTGTGACAGAGCTTGATGGGCACTACATACCCACTGTTATCACAAAGTGGAACCAAGGGAAGAAAAACCAAGAGAACAAAAGAATTTCCGGTTCTTCCAAAAAAAAGTACATTTCCACTGCAAAAATACCAAGCTCGCTGACTCTTTGTCGCTGCTATCAAACATAATCATACTTCTTCCTGGACTTTATTAGTAAAACTGTCTCAATAGCCTGATATAACCAATATAACAACATTGGTTCCAAGAAATCTTTGTTTCAAGACTGCACTTTTTATGACATTTCTGTCACGTTCTTGATTCATAAAACTCAATACCTTGTCACTCAACTGCTAGCAACATTTCTTGAAACTGACAGAAGTATGAAACAATTCTACGTCCGGCATTTTGGGTACTCCAAAAAACAGACGCCTTGATGGAACGTATTCCGCAGGGCTTGCAGTCTACCTGTCAATCCACTGGTTCATGCACAAACTACCTGAAAGATCAAAAGTATCAGTTGAAGATTGTAATATTACACTTTATCTGTCTACTTAGTAGCCGCCCACTGCACAATCTCTCTTCACGTTGCATATGCATAGTACTACACAATCTTTAAAGCCACAATGTGTAGGATTTCGCCCACCTTGGAGAAAGCAACACATAAACTGCACCAATTTCCACCAGAATTGTTCCCATTTTCTACAAACGATAAAATTTGAAAGACGTTACAAACGTTACACACTGTGGCTTTAAGCTACTCCTTACATGTATACTGGCTACTGTATATATCTGCCTTTCAATGAGGCTCTGAACAGCGATATGCTGCTCGACGCCTCTGGTTCTAGACTATAATTCCAATTTCACCAGGACTATGAGGTCAGATTAAAGCGTATTTGGCTTTACAAGACATGTTCTACCTCTGTTGGAACTTCTTGTGCTATTTTTGTTCATACACTTATTTTCCAGCTGGAAAAAAAGGTTTTGGAAAATTCAGATTTGATTCATACGTCAGTCATTTTCTAGCCACGCAGGCCAGTAGAATCTCCGATCATCTTCAGCAGGTACTCAAAAAAATTTACTTGTTCATGTGCCTTTTCAGTGTTGCAGTCAAAACACAGAACTCACTGTATGTCCTCATAAGTGGGAGCATAGTCAAATGATGATAAAAAAAAATCTTCTCTGAGTATGTAGACTTTTGTAAATAAAAAGCTACAAAGCACAAGGCTGCAGGAGGGTCACTCCAAACCATTTCTCCCTGAAAACTTCCTGAGGAGCCAGCAGAGGATACCCGTATATCCTCTTGTACCACGCCTTTTCCTCTTCAACATAACAAATCATCTAATAATAATAATAATAATAATAATAATAATAATAATAATAATAATTTAGCAGGATTTTAGGTTTGACAGACATAAAACTCCCATTCATACTACTGGGAGATCAGTGTTATCCTGCTACATGTTTATAATCACATCCCTGACTCAACTGATGAGATAAAGTGTTTCATTAATACTCTTTCTACATAGATGCAACTCTTTAGATGTAGAGCACAGATGATCTCAAACTTTCATTTGATAAAGGCTTTTGCTCTAGCAACTCACATCAGAGAATATTTTACTTGTCCTATGGTGATTTCTATGAATGCATGAGTGTGAAATGGAAGCTAGAACAGGAAGTGCTGTACCCAGGACCACAGACCTCCGGCCCAGTGTCATTAAATGAAATAGGTGCAGGTCACCTTGAAGCTCTCGATGCATCGATGCATGTGCACTGATAAGAGCAGTGCAGACTGGAGGCAGCAGAAATAAAGTGTTGCTGTGCGCTCCTCACAGCTTAGTTCAATTTACACTCTGCATGAAACACAGATTTACTGTAAAAAAAACAAACATGAGTGACATGCAGAAACTACACTCATTAATAACTGAAACTGCAGGGCAACCACTACTTACTTCTTCCCTGTGGTGGCCTACGCAGTTGTGTTTTTCTTTTCATGCGAACAATGCAGAGGTGTAAATTGAGCTTTTAGGACTTCACTGCACAGTCTGGTACAAGTAACCTCTTTTATAGGCGCTGAGAGGGTAGAAGGTGGCCACAACGAACTTCCCATCAAAGGTGCGGCCCGTCAGCAGCCTCTGAGCCTCTTTGGAGTCACTGGAGTTGGCATACTCTACAAACACCTGATGGCCACACACAGGACATGTAGATGAATTAGTGCGTGAATGATTGAAAGTGTGCGTAACCCCGGATGTCCACTGGATGCGGCGGCGTGGCGCTCTGGTCACGCCGTGGCTTTCGTTGTGGATCAAAGTCCACTGGAAGGGATTCTGAGGCGGAGCGTTTTCAAGCAGCAGCCGCATTTCATATGTTTTTTTTTGTGTGTTTAAAAAGCCAATACATTCTCACTCCTAACTCAAATACCGACAGCTTGGGTGGTGGCCCTACGCTTCAAACTATGAAGCTCCAGGTACCCCTCGAGTGTCAGTTTTGGACGTGTCAGTTTCCGCTCGTTACATGCAGAGTCTTTTCAAAATAAACTTATGTGTTGACAGGAAACGTACAGTTTCCACTCGTGACATGCATACAGTCTCTTTTCAAAATAAACTTTACTTAGTTTCGTAGGGTAAGCGTCTGTCGCCCTAGTTCTTGCAGTGTGTCCCTCACCGGTGGCCCTGGTCTGCCCATGTTTGAGGCTTTTTTGCCGATTCAGCTTGTTGAGTCGGTGGCAGACCTTGTCTGCGAGAAAATTAGAGAAATCAATCTGAGTGGCTGTTCAGCTTAAGCGAATCAGTGCACGTGAAGAGAAACGGATGTGAGGAAAGAAAGCAAACAAGTAAAGTCAAGAGGAAAAACACATGGCTCTTCTCATGTTTCATCTTCATCTCACCTGATCATTCCAATACACGGATATTTTCAAAGCGACATGGCCAATGGAATGAAGCTAAGCGGTGTGTGAGAGTGGTGTGAAAATGGTCGGCAAACGCTGCTTTGTTTCATGTATGTTTCATAACAACGGCTTGTATATCCAACGTCCTCGGTCTTCCGGTTTCCATTTGTGAATAACGAATACGGACTACAGTGACCTGCTGGTGTGGGGAGTTATATCATCTCACGCAAGCGCAGAACGTACGTGCTAACTGGCCGTCGGCTGTAGTGTTTGCGGTGTGTTCGAGTGCAACCTTTTGGCCAAGACAGAGAAGGGAAAGATTGTGGTTTCGGTTCAAATAAATATGTTTGTTACGTAAAATAAATATGTTTATTACGTAAAATAAGTATGTTTGTTATGCAACTTTCGTAAGTGGCGTTAGTTGAGAACGTAATAAAACTAAGATAAAATAAGTCAACGTTGACTTGGTTTCACATGTGACACGTACAGCTCTCTCTCACTCACTTGCTACAAACAAGAAGAATTTGTTTCACTGTATATATGTTGAGACGAGGTCACCAAAAATTTAAATGTGTCATGAAATATTAATTTAAAGTCAATTGTCAATAAACACAAGCATTTATATACAATCTCAAGTGAATGGGAGTGGATCATCTCCAGCACCGGAGCGGAGTGCCATGCAGCTGCATCCAGTGGACATTGGGGGTAAGTGAGTAATCCTTACTATACTGTATCAGTATACTAAGGATACTTGTGCTACTGAAGTCAATAAACAGAATAAAACTTCTAAAATCATCTTTATAATTATATTCCATTTCAGCTTAAAAAAAAAAAAAGAGTATATTGCCCTCTTATCCTCATATGTTACACCCTTTTATAACTTATTTTACTGCACTAAAATTTGTAAGAGTTTTCATAAAGTTTTGTGTGCTATGACCTAATGAAGTCTGCACATCCAAAACACAGTGGAGGTTCTCTAGGATTAAAATAGCTGTGAAATAAATGTTATTTCTTACTTCCCTATAACTCCTTACGTTTTTAGTTTAATTGAAACATTTCTGAAGGTTGCTGATTAATAGAACAACAGTCTAACCTGTCCTTTCCCTGGGTTCTCCTTGGGGATGAGCAGAGAAACCACGGAGCCATACTTCTGGCACTCCTCTTTCATGTCCTCAAGGATGTCTGGGAGAAACAACGACAGACATTTTGACTTACTTTTACCTCTATACGCTTGGAAGAAACAGGATGTCATTTTGACAGAAAAATACACGGTGTTGTACCTTCATACTCTTCATCATTGTGCAGATGGCTGTCATCAATCAGGTTGAGCAGACGCAGGACAGGAGTGGGCAGCAGAACCAGGTCCTCAATGTGAGGAGCTGACACACACACACACATGTAAATATGGTACACTCAGAGATGTGTTAATCTTGAAGGACGTCTCAAATATTGACACATACCAAAGGGAATACTGAAGAATGGGCTCAGTAGGGCGGTTTCAGCAGTGCATCTTTGCTTTGGGTCATTGAGAAGCATGCTGCAGACACAAAGTAACAACAGTCCAATGTTACAAAATAAAATTATTATAGACAATATTCATCTGCTTACACAGCTAAGCAGGTCAACACAAAGTATAGTAAAGTATAGTAAGCATAGTAGTCATATCTAAGCTGTCTGAATTCACAGCTCTATGTGTGAGAACGTACCTTTTGATAAGGTCTCTGAGGTGATAGACAGGGATGGCAGGGCACACCACACTGTTGCTGGCAAAAAGGTGGTCTACGATGGCGGCACTGTTATCCTAAAGAAGAGGAGAACAAATCAAAGGATACTATTTTTCTCTTGCAACTAAGGTTGTGCTCTATTAGACTTTTCCTTACTGATAACAGTTGATTCAAAACTTAGGAAACTTCTACAAACTTCTATCATTTGTTTCGTTAAGTCCTATAGTGCTACTTTATTCTGGTTTCTTGTTCTATAAATACAGATATATACCGATATATATATCATAGGGCTGTCAATCGATTAAAATATTTTGATCAATCGCATGACTGTCCATAGTTAATCGTGTTTAATCATACATTTTTATCTGTTCAAAATGTACCTTAAATGGAGATTTGTCAAGTATTAAGACAAGTATTGTCCAGAAACCCTCACAGGTACTGCATTTAGCATAAAAATATGCTCAAATCATAACATGGCAAACTGCAGCCCAACAGGCAAAAACAGCTGTCAGTGTGTCAGCGTGCTGACTTGACTATGACTTGCCCGAAAACTGCATGTGATTATCATAAAGTGGGCATGTCTGTAAAGGGGAGACTCGTGGGTACCCATAGAACCCATTTTCATTCACATATCTTAAGGTCAGAGGTCAATGGACCCCTTTGAAAGTGGCCATGCCAGTTTTTCCTCGCCAAAATTTAGCATAAGTTTGGAGCGTTATTTAGCCTCCTTCTCGACAAGCTAGTATGACGTGGTTGGTACCGATGGATTCCTTTGGTTTTTCAGTTTCATATGATGTCAATATCTTCTTGCTTTAAATGGTAAATGGACTTGCATTTATATAGCGTTTTTCTAGTCTTCTGACTTTACACTATATGTCAGTATTCACCCATTCACACACACATTCATACACTGATGGCAGAGGCTATCAGTGCCAACTTTTCCCATCAGGATCTAAATACTCATTCACACACGATGGGGAGCTTCGGGAGCAATTTGAGGTTAAGTGTCTTGCTCAAGGACGCATCGACATGACCAGAGCAGCCGGGGATCGAACCGCCAACCCTCCGATTGGTAGACAACGTGCTCTACCCTCTGAGCCGCAGCCGCCCCTTTAAAATTGATCACTTTGGTGAATCCAAACTAACCCTTTAAAACACCAAAGTCTCACAATAACACAAGCAAGCTAACCGATCAAGGCAGCAGTAGGCCAGCAACTCACATGCTCTGCAAGGTAAAATTACTGTTTTTGTCAATTGAGCCTTGTTGCTTTGAAGACAGCATAGATGTATATAACGGCTTGAATTCCCCGTTGGAAAGGGCTGTCTGACGGCGAGGTAACGCGGTGAAAATATTCAAAATATGGCGTCCACTTAAATAGATACTGATTCTTTTCGGTGGCAAAAATACGTTTTTCTGCTGCCCCCGTCCACAGCAGTACATCGCTTTGCTCCCGTGTTGGTATTCCTGTTTCTTCTAACTGGGGGCGTGCCGACCGCCGTCTACTGTAGGTAATACACTGACTATGGATAAGTACCTCATACAACCCCACTTCAAAACATCCAAACTATCCCTTTAAGATTTTAAATATGGAAAATATATATATAATATGGATAAAAAACAGCAAAAATGGATTATTCTTCCTTGAATCATCAAATCTACTGAGTGACTTTTGAATATTTCCAAACAGAATTCGATCTTGCTCAGTCAACTTTTTGTACTGGAATGCAACTTTTTCTGTACATTTACACATTTTGAGACCATCTGATCCCATTAAATCAATATCATCAATCCACCCGGAGTAGAGCTTCGTCGTACCTTCCACTTCTGCGAGCGGACGGTGTCTTTGAGTTTGATTCCTGAGAACATCTCCAGCAGGATGATGCCCAGGCTCCACATGTCCACAGCGGCCGTGCAGCCCGAGTCGCCCTCCACCTCCACCCCGGCCTGAGCGAGGCTGTTCTGAAGCTCAGCCTCTGGAGCGCGATACCCGTCTGTCTGGATGTACTTGACATCCTGGAGGAGGTGAGGCAGGGAGGGAGGGAGTTAGGAATACAATACTCGATTATCCCAGCTCCTCTTATACTGACCGTCATATTCCCAGGCACACCCACCTGGTTTCCCTCTCTGAAACTGAGGCCGAAGTCGATGAGCTTGAAGCACTCGTCGTCAGCACTCCAGAGAATGTTGCGTGGCTTGAGGTCAGCGTGGACGTAGCCTTCCCTGTGAAGGAAGGCGAGAGCCTCCAGGATGTCTCTGGCACAGTGCTGGACGAGCCACATGGAGTGGCCCTGCTGGGGTCTGACAAAAAATACCATACAATGAAGTAGGGCTGTCACAATATCAGGTTTTTACTACACTATTATCGTGGCCAAAAGAATTCACGATAACAATATCATCATGATATGTATAGAAAATTAGAGAGAAAAATGAATGCTATCAGTCAAATTCATCTTTAACTTTGTTCATTGTTCATTTTGTCTCTTTTTTGGCAAATGACTTTAACTCATTTGTGTGTGCGGCTTTGAGGGAAGGAGACAAAGTGAGAACGGAAAGAAAAGGAAATGATTTAAGAGGCGCTAAATTATTTACGCAATATTATCATATGTGTATTATTAACATGATATCAATACTTCATTTATAAATCACGGTTATTGTCAATACCGATATATCGCGACACCCCTAATATGAAGTTAAACAGAAAGCTCAAGCTCTTCTAAATTTATGAAGGTTTTACAGTGACTGTACTCACCATCATTCATTATATTATCTTTCCAACAGCTCTGAGGATATTTATATTCAAGTTCTTCTGTTTTTTTCACTTGTGATGGCCACATGAACCATGCATCATACCATTCTACAATTGTCTGAATGCTCCCTGACAGAGTATCATCATGGGGCAAATAGCAAATGCTTGGAATTTTTGGGAAACTGGTCAAATTTAAAGGGTCAGTTCACTCTCAGTAGTTATTCTGTCAGTAGTTATTCTGTCAGAAGTTATATAAATAGTCATTGGAACTAGAAATATTCTCTGTGAAAATTATTCATATCAAGTCACAAATTTTTCAATTGTAATATTTATTAAATAACAATTGCAACTGTGCGTAACAAGTTGCACTTGTGATTTAATAATTAAAAACTTATGAAGAATACTGACACCGGCCTCCTGCTGTATGATTTACTTTTTTTTTTTTTTAAATTAGTGGAAAACATCTGTCAACAAAACACATGAGTTCAAAATAGGGGAATTGAACCAGTCATCTTCTGTATGGGATGAAAAGGCTTTTGTCGTTAAGCTACTTAGTGCTGCAACAATTAATTGATTAATCGATTAGCTGTCAACTATTAAATGAATCGCCAACTATTTTGGTGATTAATCGCCAAAATTAAAAAATATTTTTTTAAGAAAAAAAAGGCAATATTCTCAGATTCCAGCTTCTGAAATGTGAATATTTTCTGGTTTATTTACTCCTCTGTGACAGTAAACTGAATATATTTGAGTTGTGGACAAAACAAGACATTTGAGGACGTCATCTTGGGCTTTGGGAAACACTGATCAACATTTTTCACCATTTTCTGACATTTTATAGACCAAACAACTAATCGAGAAAATAATCAACAGATTAATCGACAATGAAAATAATTGTTAGTTGCAGCCCTTCAGCTATATGTACTGCACAATGTATAGTGTGGCTTCACATACACTCAATTACCTGTTTATCAGCTACATATAGCAAAAACTAATGCAGTCTAATACAATAGTGTTGCAATAAATCCTCCCTCATGAAGGTTATGTGTCAGTGCTTCATTTCGCCATCACTATTGAGCACTTTTTATGCTTTGAGAAGCACAAATATTCATCTCCATTGTACTGGGGAGGGAACAGACGTATCAGAGAATGATATTGCAAAACCCGGGCAAATACAACAGAAACTACCTGCAGGCCAAGACAGCACTGGTGGAATTTTTCTATTTAGTTTTTGGCAATTTGAGTGAACTGGAAGGTTGATTTGGGAAACTTACTCAAGCTAACTTATCAGCAACTCTAATCTAAGAAAATTAGTACTAGCCTTCAGAGGCCCACATCAGTAAAGTAGGTGATCTCCCAGTTTTATTAGTATACAAATAAGTGTGCAAATGCAACACATTAAGCACCCAAATCTGTCCATGGTGGATCTGATGAACTGGCAACCTGCCACAGTCAGAGTTATACTGTATGAACAGCAGGGACATCCCTTCACTTACCTCCCATCCTGAGTACCACTGCTGCCTCTCACCAACAGATCAGACACACTGACATCCAAGAGCTCCAGCAGGAGACAGCGGGTGGCAACACCCATACAGCTGTGGTTGGTGAACACGCCGTACAGTGTCACTGAGAGGAGAACAAATCTGTCATTACAAACAGCTCGGCCTGTACTATTAGTATCATGTGTAAGAAACAGTAAATACGACCCTACTACTAGACAATACCATTTACTACAGCTGTACTCTGTCCATATGTCACAAAAATGAATACCAATAGAATAGCCACCAGGGGATCAACAAATGGTAACTGCAGAGTGGCACAGCGTAAAACAACCTTCGGTCAGTCATCTTTTTCAGTAAAGGGAATACATTTCTGGAACTCCCTACCAACGGAAATAAAAACACAACCTGACCTGAAAACGTTCAATGAAAAGGTGAAACACTGGCTGAAACTAAACCAAACCTGCGATCACTGATTATTTATTGGGAACATACATATGTAAATTGATTGTAATGTACGATGTTTTATTATGGGATTTTATGTATGATGTGCTATTCTGTATTTTCTTTTTTATTTATCTTCTTTTTCTTAAAAGCCTAACCAGGGACAAGGTCTGCAAATTAGCTATGGCTAGAAGTTCTATATACGTTGCATCGGTTGCACTTTAATTAAGTATAATAATGCCTATGTATTGTCCCTGTCAAATAAACTAATAAATAAAATAAATAAATACAGGATGACAGTAACAGTTTAATATTTTTACAATAGGTTTGTAGGGCTAACAACTGTCAGCCATAACAACACTGTGTCAAATTTAAAAGCCTGATCTGAAATCAGATCCTGTTTCATGGGTTAATCATATGCAGAATTAAAAAGCAGACCATAACTATTGGTAAATGGTCATACAGGATATTCTACCAGGTGTATACCACAGATGACAAGCAAGTTCCGATTAAATTGATAGATGTTTACATTTGCTCTATTGTAAAAGACACAATAACACCAAACAGTAGCCTGCACCACAGACTGCCATCACAGCTTTCTTTCTGTTAGCTCATAGTAAGTGATGACATCACATTTCAGCGTTTCGTTGCGTGACTTTATGTTTTACACATGTTTTAGTAAAATAATGTTTTTACCGATGTTTTTATGTCCCTGGATGTCTTCCAGCACGGACCTCTCCTTGTGATACCCGTAATCTCCTCCCTGAGTGTCGGCCTGGAACTCCTTGACGGCGGCGGTGGCGGTGGCTCTGCCGGAGCTCACCCGGTACACCGAGGCCGACACTCCCTGGCCGAGCCGCGACCGGACGGTCCAGATCTCGCCGAAGATCTCGAACAGGACGGGCTTCATGCTCTGGTCCACGCCGCCCTGCGACGGCTTCACGCTGTCGGGACGCGGCGCCTGGAGCCCGGAGGAGCCGCAGTGGGCCATCGGGCCGACGGGCAGGTAGTGTAGGAGGAGAGGAGAGGAGAGGAGAGGAGAGGAGGAGAGGAGAGGAGCTAGTAGACAGGTGGGAGCAGCTGCAGGAGCATACTGAGCAAACCGGGGCTCTGTTGTCAACGACTACACAATCCAGCTACACCTGCAACCTTGTTAAAACTAAGCACAAAGCAACACCTGGGCATATTACACTACTGCTTGCTTACTGAGGCTCACAAATTCACGCTAGTCAGCTGACAAACAGTGAGCTAACTTAGCTTCTCCAAACTAGCAACTGAGTTCCTGCACAAAAACAAACCACTTCCAGGACACGCAGGAACATGCTTCCCCGCATAATACGGTCTTTGTATCGACTATGATAACTTAAAAAAGTGTTGAGTTTTAACTGCAGTAAAGTTTTGCTCCTAGTTGAGGTTGTGGTTGTAACTCAGGTTGTTGATATCTTATCTTACTTCCGTTTCCACTTCTCCTCCCTCCACGCATCTGTTCCTGCAGTCTGCCCCCTGCCGGTGAGGCGTGTGTACTGATGCGGTGCATCTGTTCCTGCAGTCTGCCCCCTGCCGGTGAGGCGTGTGTACTGATGCGGTGCTCAAACTAATTATGACTGAACTGAAAAGGCAAAGAGCACTGGACATCAGACAAAAGAGATGCACACCTTGGCACTTGATAAAATTATAGTTTTCTGTAAATTGTGGGCACTCTCCTTGAAATGAGGTGTTTTCTCCTCTTTGTATTTTAATGTGTATGTATGTATTTTTTTTATTTTTTATAATCTCAATAAAGTATTACGAAAGTAGTAGTATTAAAAAGTAAGGTGTGTGCCAATATTTCCTCTCCCCTCTCTAAATGTTGTTTCCATTAAAAACAAAAAAAAAATTCATTTCAGGCTACTAGATAGGGTGACCAGATCCCAGCAAACCAAATGTGGGACACATAGTATGTTTGTGTGGGACAATGTGGGACACGTTACCAAGGCTGAGAGGTAGTCTACAATTTTGATATAATGTCTATCTCACTTAGATAATAAACATTTCTATTCTGCCCCGTATCTTGTAACATCTCTATGCTTTGCCCGAATGCATCCATAGATCGGCACATCTCTTTTTGAGCCGCAAGTTTCTTGGTAGACAAATGAACTGTGTCGCTTCATGTCGTATTCCCCCTGTGTGAAATTGAAAAATAACTGACAAATCTCACAAAAAACTCTGAGAATTGCCTTCCAGCAGCTTATAAGTTTCACAGTCTTTGTTGCTGTAGCTGCTCTCCCTTTTCTTTGAGGTAGTTTCCATCATATTCCGCCTAAATCTGCATAGCTTGTGACTTTGCAGTGACTCACAATTTTCTCTGTTGTCCGTAGCGTAGCAAGACAGTGAAATGTTAACCTGCACTTGACCCACATGTGTGCAGTTTGACAGCAAACACAGCCTGTGATGACAGCCTTCCCTACTTTCTTCACAGCCATTACTGCCATAAAAGTCAGATTCTAAAAAAAGGGTGCCCTTCCAGTGAAGAAAACGTGATAAAGTGCCCTCTAGGGTGCCCTTAAATGGAGAAAACATGATAAAGTGCCCTCTAGGGTGCCCTTAAATGGAGGAAACACGATACAGTGCCCTCTAGGGTGCCCTTAAATGGAGAAAACGTGATAAAGTGCCCTTTAGTGTATGGAGAAAACATGAAAAAGTGCCCTCTAGGGTACCTTTAAGTGGAGAAAACGTGATTAAGCGCCCTTTAGGATGCCCTTAAATGGAGAAAACATGATAAAGTTCTCATACCCTTAAATGGAGAAAACGTGAAATGTTAACCTGCACTTGACCCACATGTGTGCAGTTTGACAGCAAACACAGCCTGTGATGACAGCCTTCCCTACTTTCTTCACAGCCATTACTGCCATAAAAGTCAGATTAAAAAAAAAGGGTGCCCTTCCAGTGAAGAAAACGTGATAAAGTGCCCTCTAGGGTGCCCTTAAATGGAGAAAACATGATAAAGTGCCCATATGGTACCTCTAAATGGAGAAAACATGATAAATTGCCCTCTAGTGTGCCCTGAAATGGAGAAAGCATGACGAAGTGCCCACTAGAGTTCTCTTCCAGTAGAGAAAATGTGATGAAGTGCCCTTGGCCTTGAAATGGAGAAACAATGATGCTGTGCCACAGGCTGCCCTACATGCTAGAAAATGTTCTGTGCGCTGGTGCCCCATTGCATGCAGCTGGTGCCCTTTTTATTTTTTTCACCCCTGCCCCTCAGACAGCATGAGTCCGCCACTGCATACAGGCTATAATTGTATTACAAAACATTACGCAGAACTTATATTCAGCACATATTTCTTCAATTCCTGCTTGCTCATAACTTTGCTAGAATGCCTTTTCAAGCAGGGGTTTGTATTGAAATTTTATTATATTATTATTAGTACCATTGAGATCACAGATCTCTTTTACAAGGGAGACCTGGCCAAGATAGCAGCAAGTCAGTTATAGTAAAAGTAACACACAACACATAAATTAACAACATTAAAACTTGTTCATACAAAACACTTGTACACAGACAACCTGGACTGCAATGATTTCACCAGACCTTTGAACTCATTCAGGGTAACTAACTTTTGAAGTTGAAGATCAGACTGTAAATTATTCCAAGCAGTAGGTGCCGAAAACCTAAAAGATTTCTTTCCCAATTCAGTTCGAACTTTGGGAACAACAAAGTGTGACAAATGTGATTTAACTGTATACTGTATATATAGATATTTTTCAGCTGTTGTAGTTGAGAAATGAACTGCCTGAACTTACTTCTATGGGATTTTATCGTAGGCTACATTAAAGCTGCAGTATGCGATATTGGCGCAAATATGATCTAAAAAAGTTTTTTTTATAAAACGGTCGCTATATCGTGACAGTAGTACATGAAACAGGTAACCTGAAAAAAATCATGTTCCTCTGTGTCCTACTGTGTCCTCCGGTGCTCCTAACGGCATCTGAAGGATTTCACTTACCGGAGGAAAACAAGGTCCTATGAGAGCCGGCTGTCAATCACTCGCGAATTCCGACCAAACAGTCAAACTAGGCAGCGCTGATCAAATATGAATCAATATTCTGTTACTGTAATGACTATTTCTCACCTCAAGTGTTTTCAGAATCATCTTGTAGTGTACTGTTTAGCTGTAAAATGAGAAAGTTTGTGACCAAGCCGCCATTGTAAAATCTGTTGAAGGAAGCCAAGTTCTGGTCACATGACCGGAGCACAGCCAATAGGAACGCTCTCTCTCTCTGAAATGACCTGTGATTAGTCAAAATCTGCCGTCACGGACTAGATTTTTCTAAAGCCTGAAAACAGAGTCATGAGGAGGAGCAGAAGTCTAGTTTTCTCTCAGACCACTTTAATTACAATATGCTTAAAGTTTATTATGGAATTTTTGCCAAATTATGCCAAAAAATTCTTGCCTACTGCCACTTTAAATAGTGTCTCCAGATTCAGTTACAACCTTTCTCTGATATCTGCCATCTCCTCATAAGGTCTGGCAAGTTGGTTCACCGGAAATAGAGGCATCATCATCCCGGAAAGGGAAATGTCACTAAAAATGAGGTGGTGTTTTTGAACATTTGGCAGAAAAAAACACACTCTTGCATATTTGTCCTGCTCGGGAGGACTATAAGAAGAGGTCCTGGTTTGAAGTCGCAGGTTTTAAACACTTGAAACAGTAAGTTGTTGACTTAGACTGAGGGCAGAGTCGCTGTTAGCTCATGTTGTGCACTAACTCAGCTGAGCTGAAGCGATCATGCAGTCATTCACATGTCGGGTGCTAAAGCAGATGTTCCGTGTGTGTTGTGACTCCGGCAGGCGGGTGAGTCGGTCGGTAAGCTAATCTTGCACGCTGAATAGAAAGCGGATAGTAACGCTGAGTCAAGTGCGAGAGTCTGTTTCAGGGGAAGCTAAAGCTACAGTAGCTAGCTGTGATTTAACCAGGACTGGAGCGGTGACTTGGTTTTAATGAGCTGTTTGTTTCTGTTATTTAGCTGAAGAATGTGTCCCAGTGACCGATGAGCGAACCCGCTGAGTGACCACTCAGTTATTCTCTGGTCATAATTAACTGTCTGACGTCAGTAATCTACATATTGCATCACCCATTGCCTGCTAACGTTTGCTACATATTGATGTTAATGTAATTGCTGTTTGGCAGAATCGTGAACAGGTTTTCATGTTTTGAGGTGTTAAAGCTGCTGAGCTCGAGGTCGCTGAGGTGTAGCTGTCGCGCGTGACTTTCCAGGAAAATCAGCTGACACATCTGGATTTTGGAAAGATATGGAACATGTCTGTCTCTTAAGATATTTCAGAATGCATTGGTGCTTCACATCTCTTTGGTTTTGGTTCATATCAAACAAACATTTTTTTTTTGCAAAATGTTGGTTTTTATTCTGTGTTTATAGAGATACACCTGCTTTCCCTAAAATGTGGAATCTTTGTTCTGGCTATAGGGTGTACATAAAGCAAATAAATGCTTTAGAACACAATAGGAAAAAATATATAATCTGTTGAAGCTGAATAAAATTAAAGAGACAAAAAAATGTTTCAATGCAGTTACAGTGCAGTGATAACTTCCCCCAAATTTAATAAATGAATAAAAGTGCAGCAGAGACATGAATCTATCAAAGACACAGAAACAGCACGTTTTTTTAATAGTTTTATTTTCAGTTTTAACAGAAGAGGAAATTATGTATGCACAAAGCTATGCTCATTGTTTGAGAGTGAAATGCAAGTCAGCACGTCTTCCTCTTCCTTGGACAGTCGGGCCTGTTTTGTCTCATAGTTCTGCAAAAGAGTGAACCCCCTTTCACACAACTGTAAACCAGAATGAAGTGGGACTTGAGTTAATCTAAGTGATTCTGTGCGATTTGAGAATGAAGAAAAACCTTTCCACGCTTTAATATTTCCACTAGATAGTTTTATGTTGTTACATCAGCATCTCATGCAGCCGTCTCCTGACATCAGCTCTTCAATAGTAGCTAATGGTATACATTTTAGTCATTGCTTCGTCAGGAAATTGAGAAATATATCACTGTGTCTTAAAAGAACTGTCTTGAGAATGGACACTTTCCCTATAAGGGTAGATGGCTGAGTTGGCTTTATGTCTTGGCTGCTCATGCTGTATTATTTGCTTTAAAAGAAAGTTAGCTTGATATACCGGTGTTCAGATAGTCTGGTCTCTTCAGGTTTGCCTGGTCTTGTTTTGAATAAAGCTGTTTTGGGGAAAAAAAACCCTAGCATGCATCGCACTGCCTCTTTGAAACCTCAGTTTGATACCGGGGTATGGTTTGTTTTTTTCTGTAATATAACAATACAGTATGAGTGATTGTAGAATATTTCTCAACAGTGCTGTAACTCCCACTGAACCCCCTTTTTTCTCTTCCTGTATGTCCTTCACTGATTCATATCCTTCCCAATTACTCACAGGGTCAACTTGCAGACAGTACAGTATTTTCTGTTGTTGGCACAATCCTCCTTGTATTTATTCAGTTCATTTATGAGACCAGTTGAACTTGACAAACTGCTTGTGTAGAACTTTCTCTTCCTAGTGATGTATTTACTTTACAGTCAGTTGCTCCCTTATTTTTAATGTGCCTCTGTTTGCTTGTTTCATGTCTCTGTTACAGTTTGTGGAACGGTGAAAAATAAATATCTCCAGTGTCGCAGTCTAAATGGCTTAATGAGGCTCGCTGATAAGAGTGGCGTATTTTTACTTAAAATTCTTGTTACTGCAGCTTTAAACATCTGAGTTAGCCAAGCAGCTCCCCTCACTGACTGAATCATGCTCTCCTTGTCCTTTTCCAAGGCGCTTCTGAGAGGCATGAATGACTTTGCAGTTCTCAACACGGGGCGGAAGATGCCCCTCCTTGGACTGGGGACGTGGAAGAGTGAGCCAGGAAAGGTAAGAGGCTGTACTTATATTGTCTTTTAAAAAAACTTGTTAGGCTTCTTAATATGATTTCTCTCTTCCAGATGAATGTCATAAAACAGCTGCTCTCTGTCTCTGCCTGTTGGGTTCCACTTCCCCTCATCCTCTATACAAATGAAGAAATATGTCTGTAAATTCAGACATTAAAGCTGCACTAATCAATATTTTTATATAAACAATGAATCAAAGGAATGTGTTTAAAGTGAAAAATGTTGCTCATAGTGATGAAGCCAGAGAGAATTATCAGCTCTACAGAGCATTTTAGCCTCTTTTAAAATCCAATTCGACTGTTAACGGGCCATTAAATAGGCGTTATGGGTCGCTATAAGCACCATAGATGTGAGTCAGGAGGGGCCTACTACGCCTACTACATTGTAAAGTGAAAGCGAAACTTGAAAGCAAACTGCCTGGAACTTAACGCTTTGAACACAAAGGCTTCTTTAGGTTTAGTTCCAAAACCACTTAGCTAAATTTAGGGAAAACATTGTGTTTTGGCTTGAAATAACTACATTTCAAAAGTGAAAGCGAAACTACACGTTATTGGTTTCACTCGGGATGCGAACCCCGGTCTTCTGGGTGAAAACCCTGTTTTGTTTGAGGCCCGTAACTCAATGTTTTGGTTCAGTCTCACCGCTCTCATTAACCTCCTGTTCCAGCAGGCAGCAGTTTTCAGTGAAAATAACTCTCGATAAACCCAATGCACACCACCTACCACACAGAAGACAGCCAAAGTTAGCAAGTAGCAGGTGAACATAGCCGTTAAAGGGACTGTTTGTAAGAATCATAAAATTGCTTCTTAACAGCGACACTTGTGGCCGCAATGTGACGAAGGTCTCTCCATGAATCAATGCTGGTCCTAGTGCTTTTCCTGCCTCAGCCTCCCGACCGCGGCCAAAGAGAATAGGGGGAGACACCGGTCGGAGACGCTAACGTTACTCGCTGCGGAGCCCCGTCACTTCACAAGACACGGGAAACCTCTGTTGGTCTGGAGGAGCTGCAGCATTTATTTCTGCACAAACGTCCACTGTACGTTCACTAGATATTCTCAGAGCTAAACTAACTCTTCTGCAGTGTGTAGTGTGCGCGCATGCTCGTGGAGTTGGAGCGAGCTGAGCGAGAACGAGCGCAGTGTGTGAGTGAAAGCAAGCAGGAAGGGGAGTACAGCAGAGACTCCGGCCCTGGAGACAAGACTACAGTCTCCCCCGCGTCCTCCGACCAAACACTGTTTTGCAAGACGGGCTTCACTAGATATAACTTTTTCGGCTTTGGTGCTTCCGTGTAGATTGTGTTGGAGTCTTGTCTGAACAGCGTAACCACGCGCGAGCGCGCATGGGACACCGACCCGCAATGATTTATACGTGTAAGAAGTTACAAACAGTCCCTTTAAAGAGCTAGATGTTTTCCTCAGGAGTTGGTGAAGACAAAACAGAGCTAAAAGGACAGTAAATATTGGACTTGTATTTGTCAGATGAATAGACACATGACTCTAAATCAGGGCTGCCCAAAGTGGGGCCCACGGGGTGCCAGATCCAGTTTCTAGCATTTTTTTTTTTTTTTTTTTAATTAAAAGAACCGCGGGATTGCTGCCGATCCCGACAGACTTCTACTGTCTTTTGGAGGCTGTAGCAGGCTGTTTTAGCGCTAGTGAAGATACTGGTATCATATGAAACTAGAAAACCTAAGGAATCCATTGATACCAACCATGTCATGCTAGCTTGTTGGGAAGGAGGCTAAATAACGCTCCAAATTTGCGCTAAATTTTAGCGAGGAAAAACTGGCATGGGCATTTTCACGGGGTCCCTTGACCTCTGACCTCAAGATATGTGAATGAAAATGGGTTCCACGAGTCTCCCCTTTATAGACATGCCCACTTTATGATAATCACATACAGTTTGGGGCAAAAACATGCAGTTTTTTGAACGCAGTATAAATGTGTTATTTTCGCCTATTCTGAAAATGGTGTATTTGAATATCTCTGCATGCTGGGGTCCCTAAACAGTCTTGAAATTGCATAAATTGGGTATGACTGGAAATGAGCCCAATTGTATTCAGCAGGTGGGTTTTAAGTGGCTAATTATGTAAAAGCTAAAAGAATATTCAATTAGGGGAACTTGGGATCCTACTACCATTTTGCATCTTAACAATACAATACAATAGGTGTATGATTTTGGTCCGTGGCCCACCATTAACTTCCAGTTTTGGCTCTCCAGGGTTAAAGGTTAGGGCATCCTTTTTCTAAATGAATGCTAATGTTGCTCTGTAACCGCTGGATGTGTAAATAGGCAACTGTTTACTAATAAGTTTGCCATATCAACTTTATAATAAGGTAATAATATGTCAATGTTGCACATTCTGCTGCCCCCAATTGGCCAAAAAATGATGTAATGCTGCTTTAAATACACAGGTTTGACAGAAGCCTAAGCATCTATGTAATACCATTTGCCAACCAACAGTTGTCCTATATTCCCACTGTCACAGGTGAAACAAGCAGTTGTTTGGGCCTTGGAGGCTGGGTATCGCCACATTGACTGTGCAGCAATCTATGGCAACGAGGTTGAGATCGGAGAAGCCCTACAGGAGACGTTCGGCCCCGGCAAGGTAAAACGGCTCCGCCACATTGCATTAGAGGCTCAAAGCACATCAAACTATATCTGACGTGTTGTCTGTGGATCAGGCCCTGAGAAGAGAGGACGTGTTCATCACATCCAAGCTGTGGAACACCCGACATCACCAAGAGGACGTGGAGCCGGCCCTCCTGAAGACCCTGAAGGACCTGAAGCTGGAGTACCTGGACCTCTACCTCATCCACTGGCCCTACGCCTTCCAGTGAGCTCTACCTCCACCAACGTCTAATAATGAGATGATTAACTCGTTACCCTGAGAAAACCGACTTTTTGTTTTCTTGACATAACTAGCTAATTAACTTGCTAAGTCGTTATCCCAAGATAACAAAATAGTTTACTTATCTTGGGATCAGATTTCAAAATACTTTGACAATCATTTTTTAAAGAAATAAATGCAAAGCCAAACTACAGTTTTACTAGTTTTCCACTTCAGTCTGTCCTTTGTTGCTTTGAATCTTTCTTTTAAATGTGGCTCCCACTTTGTATCTCGTAGACAAGGAGATGATCCTTTCCCCAAAAACGAGGACGGCGCCTTGCTGTACGACGACATAGACTACAAGCTGACCTGGGCCTCCATGGAGAAGCTGGTGGAGAAGGGCCTCGTCAGATCCATCGGCCTGTCCAACTTCAACAGTCGGCAGATAGATGACGTCCTGTCAGTCGCCAGCACCAAACCCACTGTCCTGCAGGTACAGTGATGATGAGAAAGTGTGAACACCTCTGTAGCGTGTCTCAAGTTTGGCGTTCCGAAAGCTACAGATGACACTGGTATCTCTGTGTTTTGGTTGGGCAGGTAGAGAGCCACCCCTACCTGGCCCAGGTGGAGCTGCTGGCCCACTGTCGGGACCGGGGCCTGGTGATGACGGCCTACAGCCCTCTGGGCTCTCCTGACCGGGCCTGGAAACAACCAGATGAACCTGTTCTGCTTCAGGAGCCTGTGTTGGCCACCCTCGCAGAGAAATATAAAAAGTCCCCAGCTCAGATTATCCTGAGGTGATTTTACTCTTCACTTATCAGATTGCATCCCAGTGTGCAAGTGTATGTACTTTTTTAACAAACACACTTTATCTCACGGGCCTTTTTAGAAATTAGATGTCTTTAAATTAAGAAAAAAAAGTGTTTTTTTTTATTAAAGATCTTAAAACAATAAAACTCCTTATATCCAGTTGTTAGAGGTTTTCACATGTTGGTGGCACAATACGCATCCATCTGCTTTACTAAGTAGCACTTTAATGTACACATTTGTACTTTAACATCAACATGAGCCAGACATTGATGGTTTTAAAAAAGTTTGTTTCTGTATTTAGCATTTTTAATCTGATTCCATGTGGCATTTAAAGGGATGGTTTGGGTGTTTTGATGTGGGGTTGTATGAGGTACTTATCCATAGTAGGTGTATTACCTACAGTAGATGACGGTCGGCGCGCCCCCAGCTTGGAGAAACACAGTAGACAGGAGTACCAACACTGGAGCAAAGCAATATAGTGACGTGGACGGGGGCCGGCAGAAAAACAGATTTTAGCCACCTAAAAAGTGTACGCTATATTTAGAATATTTTCACCGCTTTATCTTGCCGTCAGACGGCCCTTTCCTTCTCCTTTCCGACGGGGAACTGTACTGTAAGTGAAACTTATCTATGCTCTCTCCAAAGCCAGCAGGCTCAGTTGACAAAAACAGTATAGATACGTTTCACTTTCAGTTCAGTTCACTGTTGGAAAATATTTTAAATATATCGTACACTTAAACAGATATCGATTATCGATCTTTTATTTGGCTAAAATATGTTTGTCTGCCATCCCCGTCCACAGCACTGTATTGCTTTGCTCCGGTGTCGATACTCCTGTCTGTTTCTCGATGCTGGGGGCGTGTCGACCGTCATCTACTGTAAGTAATATCCCTACTATGGATAAGTACAACCCCACTTCAAAACACCCAAACTACCTCTTTAAGTTCTGAAGTAGTTATCGGAGGCAACCGCAGAATAGGCGCAAAGGAGAAAAATGCCCGTTGAATATGTAAAACTATTTCTTATATCAAATGCAGTGACACATATTAAAGTGGTGTGGATCAGAAATACAAAGTCAGTTAAACTTGGGGGCCCACGCAACAAGCTGTAAACCCATCAGTGACAGACAGTACAGTATTATCAGCATATATAGTATAAAGTTGATGTGGCAAACTTGTTAGTATTTCTTTGCATGTTGTTCCAAATTATGCTGTAGAGCACAACAGCATAATTTGGAATTACACATTGCTTTCAATTGTTTGCACATGGTGTACTTGATTTGTAGTAGCGGGGCTAAAATAACCACCGGTATGGTCAAGGAAATCTCAGTCTCAAATCTCTCTTACATTTCAACTCAAGTTTGTTGTATTTGCAGGTGGCAGACACAACGGGGAGTGGTGACAATCCCCAAGAGTGTGACGGAGTCCCGTATCAAAGAGAACATTCAGGTGGAGTAAATTAAAATCACAGCATTTAATTTCCAAACCATGAGGTTATTTTTTTAGATGGTTTTCTTAATGAGATTTTCTGAATTTTAGAATATCTCATTAACGTTCAGTTTTTGCCTGCAAGTGTTTAAAAGCTAATTATGCTGAAAAAGCTGTGCAAGTGCATTTTATTTTGTGCTATAGTTTACAATAGCAAAGTATGTTGTGTGGGTGAGGTGTTGATATCATTTTGTTTGTTGTCAGGTGTTTGACTTCACCCTTGAAGCAGAGGAAATGAAAAGTATCACAGCCCTGAACAAAGGCTGGCGCTACATTGTACCAATGATCCAAGTAAGTGAGCTTCATGTGCTGTATCCTTCAACATACCCAGGGTATCTTCTCCTTATCTGGCTTAACTAACTCTAACAAACGCGATCACGCTAAACGATCCTTCGACGGTGGTTATCAACACGGTAAATCAACCCAGGGTTTCTCCATCTGGCTACGAGCGTGTTCACATAAAAGGGGCGGGGTTTGCAGTATGTGACCAATGACAAACATCGACAAGCAGGAAGGACAGCTGGCTAAAGAAAAAAATGCCGATATGCGAATGCGTAAATTAACAGACTTATAATATCACTGCACCATCTAGAGCACGATTGATCCGACTATAATTACATTGTATACTGTGTTAAATTGCTTTAATTCTTGGAGAACAGAATAACAGTTTAGAGGTTTCTTCATTATTCCCTTAGGGGCTAATGTGCCGTGTATGACAATTTAACCTTCCCTTCAGCTGCGTCCCAGACTCCGGCGGTGTGAAACAGACTTGGGAGCAAATAAAAAATAAATATAAAAATATAACATAAAGCAGTAAGCAGGCTTACTTTCATATGCCAGCTGTACTTCTTTGCATTTGTTTAAACTGTGTTGCTTTAGCCGAATTACGACTGTAACGTCTTCATATTTGTGTAATATTATGATACGATCTGTGCACCGAGCTCTGATTGGTCAGTAGTCTGTGCTTTTTCTACGAGTTGATCTCTTATCTCTAATACAACCTGCTCTGGAGCAGGTTAGGTGTGCAGCATAAGCTACCATGGCGATCTACCCCGGTAAGAAGTGAACCACCGTCGTAGGACTGAAAACCCAGGGTTAAACCTGAAGTTAATCCTGCTTCATAGTACAGGCCTCTGGTCCTCATTGCCCTGATAGGTCTAAGAATGATTTTAATAGAGGTAGTGTTCTTTGGTGGTAAATTATCTTTCTGAAGTTTTTATCCTGACAAAAGTTAAATCAAATGTAAATGCACAGGATGTCGGCAATGGTTCTAACTTAAATTACAAAATATAAGTATCAGCCCTGCGAGCCCTTCTCAAGCAGTTTGGTGAAAAGCAAAAGCAGAGAGTGTGTGACGGAAAAGCACCAGACTGGCTTTGAAAAACGGACAGATTTAACAGGTGAACATAAACACATAACTGAAGAGCAGAGAGAAATGTATTAACTTTGGTTTGGATGTTGCAGGTGGACGGAGAGCGTGTTCCCAGGGATGCAGGACATCCTCACTACCCTTTCAACGACCCCTACTGACGACTCACACTACAACCTGAATTTGTGCCTTCAACAACCCCAACAACCCAACATCACTAATAAATGTTCCTGGAGTTTGTCTTTAGATCATGTCAAATCCTGCTCTTATCATTAGAACATTTCAAGTTATTGTCGGTGATGAAGACTGAAAAATCTGGTATGACTGTAAACATACTACGTACATGTTATTTTTTAAATAAACATTTTGTTACTTCACTTGCAGGCGTCTTTATTTAACCAGTTGATTATTTATGAATGAACTCTTGTGGTGAAGACATTTTACTCCAACTACAAATCTGGAGTTACATCGTGTTTAATACTGTAATGCAGATGGTGATGTTCGTTTCCGAGATTTTGACTGTTTTTATTGTGTCAATCTAAAACTACATTTTATAATACTTGACAAGAAAAATATAATGTGATGACTATTGACTATTGTTCCACAGTGCCGCCAGATATACATCTTGAGTCACTTTAGTAACTTTAAAATACCCAAGATATTAATATTTTGCAAATATCTGTAGTTAAAGTGATAGTTTTCTTTTTTTTTAAGTGGAGTTGTATGAGGTTCTTATCCATAGTAGGTGTATTACCTCCAGTAGATGACGGTCGGCACGCCCCCAGTTTGGAGAAGCAGGCAGTAGTACCATCACGGGAGCAAAGCAATGTACTGGTGGGTACTGGCTGGTAAGGCAGCTTTTAGCTGCTACGCTGCTCAACTTCCAAATGAGGTCAAAGATGCACCAACAGTAGCCACTATCAAATCTAGACCCAAGACCAAACTGTTCTCAGACGCTTTCCTTAATTGATCAAATGCTGCACTTTACTCTCTTTTGATCGTTTTTATTATCCTTTACATTTTTTTCTCTTTTAACTTATACTTTTATATTTGTTTTTATCTTATGCACTTTGTTCTCTTTTTCTCTCTTTTATCTTGCTTTTATATATGTAAAGCACTTTGAATTGCCTTTGTGTATGACATGTGCTATATAAATAAACTTGCCTTGCCTAATGCTGTGGATGAGGCCAGCAGCAAAACGTATTTTAGCCGCCTAAAAAAAGGCCCACCTAAAAATATCAGTTCAAGTGTACGCTATATTTACAATATTTTCACTGCTTTACCTTGCCGTCAGACAGCCCTTACCAACGAGGAACTGAAGCAGTTATCTATGCTCTCTTCAAAGCCACCAGACAAAAACAGTAATTTTACCTCGCAGGACACAGAAGTTCCTGATTTACCGCTGCCTTGATCAGTTAATTTGTTTGTGTTATTTTGTGACTTTTGTGTTTTAAAGGTTTAGTTCGGATTCACAAAGCCACAGAAAATATTCGAAATATAGAGTTCACTTAAACTGATACAGATTTTTTTAAGTGGACCTTTTTTTGGGTGGCTAAAATGTTATTTATCCACAGCACTACATTGCTTTGCTTCTCCAAACTGGAGGCGTGCTGACCGTTATCTACTCTAGATAATACACTGACTATGGATAAGTACCTCATACAACCCCACTTCAAAAAATCCAAACTATCCCATTAAAGTGGCAGCAGGCAGTATATTTTTGGCATCATTGGGCAAAAATTCCATAATAACCTTTCAGCATATAGTAATTCAAGTGTTCTGAGAGATAACTAGACATCTGCTCCTCATCATGAATCTGTTTTCAGGCTTTAAAAAATCTAGCCCGTGACGGGAGACTTTAACCGATCACAGGTCATTTCATTGAGAGAGCGTTCCTATTGGCTGTGCTCCGGTCATGTGACCAGAACTTGGCGTTCCTTCAACAGATTTTACAATGGCGGCTGCGTCACAAACTTTCTCATTTTACAGCTAAACAGTACACTACAAGATGATTCTGAAAACATTTGAGGCGAGAACTAGGCATTACAGTAACAGAATATTGATTCATATTTGATCAGCGCTGCCTAGTTTGACCGTTTGGTCGGAGTTCGCGAGTCATGGACAGCAGGCTCTCATAGACGGCAGCTGGACAGCAGACCTCAGATCAGCTCTGACTGGTTGTTTTCCTCCGGTAAGTGAAATCTTTCAGATGCCGTTAGGAGCACCGGAGGACACCGGAGGAACATGATTTTTTTCAGGTTACCTGTTTCATGTACTACTGTCACGATATAACGACCGTTTTATAAAAATAACTTATTTTAATCATATTTGCTCCAATCTCACCTACTCCAGCTTTAAGTGTAACTGTTTGTGATTTGTGATTTTGGGCTATACAAAATAAAATTGATTTGATTCGTTTACAGATCATTCTTCTGTTGCCACATTTAAACACTACATTTCCTCTTTTGAGATTTATTTTAATCAGTGTATTAAAACAGAATTCAGTCATGAAGGTGTAACACTGTTAATTATTATTTCTTGTACAAGTGACAGCATTAATGCTTTACACTATTTCACCAGCAGGGATGGGGTCATCACATTCAAATCACACAATGAATTTACAAAACAATAAATTCATACACAGAGGCTACACGTTGCATGATTTTAACTTTGAAACAATTTAAAACTGAATGTATGACACGATTGCACTTTTACAAAAGCATTCAAGTCTTCATGGCATGTTCTGTGACGGATTAATAACAAATACTGTAATTCTTCCCATAGTAGAAAAATATTGTTTAATTATTTATAAAAAATATTTTAAAGGTTCTCTATACGGAATTCAGAGCATATCTACCGCCTCCCCACGGCTCTCAACATGGAGACGGCTGAGACGGCGGCTCGCATCTAACGGTGCTAACAGCACGAACAGAGCAAACAACGGCAACAGTGCTGACAGAGCTTTGTTTGCTGCTATATTAATGCTCTGAATATCGTATAGAGAACCTTTAATAAGAAGTACATTGCAAACGTCTGTTATTCAGTAATCCTGGACATTCAGTACCTGTGGTCAGATATGATGATAGTCTCTCATCTCCTGCAGCACCTCTTCTAAGGCTTCCTCCATTGTCAGTGTGGGAGGTCTGTGCTTGCGAATGTACTGCGGAAAGGTTTCCGAAAGTCACATTTTAATCTTTTTAATGCAGTTTGGAATCTGGAATGTAATACAAATTTAAAGGATGACTGTTTTCTGTTCATTTTACGTGTCTCATGATACTGACTGATTTTCCACTACACTGAATAACAGACCAACTACATCACAGTCAGTGAATGCAGGAAAGCTGTGTGCAATAAATGTCTCATTACAAAGAGAGATAAATGTGGTGCTCTTTTACAAATTGGATATTCAACCAATGAGGCTTTGAACCAGCAATGAAACAGTCATTTCTTTCGTTGAGAGACAAACTTAGCAGGAAAATCTACCGATCAGGATTATTCACCACTATACACAAGTATGTAGCGTGTATGTATGTATAAGTAGGATTTACCTCCTTGGTGTCCTCCAGCGTGGTGTATCTGTAGTTTGGTGGTCCCAGGCTCTGCACCAGGCTAGAGTGAAGATGTCGGCTGCTTTCGATGAACCGCCTCGTCATGGCAAGTTGCTGTTTCAGCATTTCATTGAGTGCAAATACAGCTGGGTTGAAGGTGCTGAGAGCTGAGGGAGGGACACGGGACACACACACACACACACATAAAAACAAAAGAATTAGGTTTCTAACACACATTGCCTTTTCATCTGTAAAGGGAGACTGTTATCTATGACCAACAGCTAGTATGACTCACTGTATTATTAACACCCTTCCTACATGTGTCATTGCCGCACAAAGGGACTCTTTGAACTTGAGTTTAACTTTAAGGGGAGAAAGTGTATTTGTTTAGATCCCCCAAAGCAACTCGCTCCTCAACCTGATGGGGATTTCCTCTTCAGATGTGCCTGCATCTCTGCAAAGCAATAAGCTTATCCCAGCTCATCACTAATAACATGTTTTTTCTCACTTTATTGCATTTCTAATCATGTATTTAGTTCTCTCTCCTCATTTGAACTGTACCTGATGTTGCTTCCATGAATTTCATGTCTTTGGTATTTGGACAGGTTAGGTTTTTTTTAATATCTCATAGTGTTTTATATTGTTTATAATGTTTTTGAAGGCATTATTTAAATCAACTCAAAGTAATCCTGCAAAGTTCAATAGCATGTCACCTGTAGATGGTGCAACAGCACCAGATTTAAATGGCCCTGCCACAGCGGTCAGAGTGTGGCTCACTTGATATTTTGTATCATCCTTGAACAAACCCTAAAACTCTCCATTATAGTTACCATCTGGATCCAGGTACGGGCTTAAAGCTTTAATCTATTTCTATCAACAGAACAAAAGACTGAGCCTTGGCAGAGGTAGGCTCTCATAGTGTTCTGTGTGTATTTATGTTGTGTATGTTGTTCTGTTTAATTGGGTCTCTTACCTTCCACCATTTCTGCACTGAGAGTATGAGCAACCGCTGGGGTTGGATCCATGTAAGTCATGCCCACTGCAGGACCCAAAGTACCTACAGATGGAGGAGAGCCAGAGATAACATTTCCATATGTCATTGTCAAATTAACGCTGATACCTTGATGACTACAGTGAAGACATTTTTCAGTGGTGGTGATGATTAGTGGCCCTACCACATATTAAATATAAAAATGCCATGTATGGCAGACTAACCGGCGGGCCATGTGTAAGCCAGTGGATCAGGCTGAGTCTGTACTGCTGCCTCTTTTAAAACCGTTCTAGTCGAAGCACGCCTCCTTGACTGGCGAGATGAGGTCCGGCTACCATGTGATACAGAGGATCTGGAGGATCTGCATCTGCTGAGTGTTTGACTGCGATCGGAGGTCCGTGAGGTGCAGGGGTCTGAGAAAGTGCTCGAGTAATCATCTTCTGTCCTCCCACGGGACTCGTCTGAATCTGAAGCCTCCTCTCTGACCTCCGACACCGCCTCCTCTTCATCTCCAGCTCCTTGAAGGTGCTCTGAAACCTGGCTGACACTGTAATCTGGCTCTGTCCTGCTCTCACTCTCAAAGTCACTTTGGTAATCCACCGCATCATCCTCCTGCTGCTGCTGCTGCTGCTCTTTCTTCTCCTTCAATCGTGGCCGATGTTGATGTCTGTTCGGGGATCCAGGCAGAGGGACGCTGTGTTTGACTTCTCTCTGTTTAGGCAGCAGGAAGAAAGCAAACATATCATAAAAATAACTTTTAATCATATTTGCTCAAAGTTGCCGACTGCAGCTGTAACCATCATCCCTATCAATTATCGTTACTTGTTACTTACCATTTTCCAACAGCAGAGCATAGAGCATTAACATAAGCGATCAGAAATATCTTTAATAAGTTCTTAAGCACTTTTACGAAAACAGTTATTTGGTGGTGAAAATGAAAGCAAAAGTTCACTTTAATACTCAAATTGTTGCCCACATCTACTAGCTACTTTGCTTCCTGCTTGAAGTTTTACCTACTGTATGTATGTATCATTTGTTATGTGTACACTTTTTTTTCAATGCAGCTGATGATTTGTAACAGGCCTTTTGGGTATGTTCATTTTTGGTTTTACTTTTAGATAATGACTTAAAGGTTCTGTTCTCTGTATGACATTCAGATCATTAAAGCCAGTGTTGGTGATCTTGAGAAACTAGCAAGAGTACGCTAGATTTGTAAAAATGATCCAACCGAAAAACCCAGCCAAGTGTTGCCAACTCTTTTCCGATGAAAGTAGCTAGCAGCACTAGCTCCAAAAGTCCCTAAATCTAGTGAGAAAGTCGCCAAGTCTGCAACACTGACAGTCTGTCGCTACAGGCCTTCCTCCAAAGACACTCCCCCAAAATTATCACTATGAACATAAACAACAAATATGGCTATTGTTAGTGCTCACAGCTGTCAAACTAGCAGCTTCTGGAAGACTCTGGTGACGCGCAATGAGTGCACAGGCAGAGTGCGCACAGGCAGGCAGACAGGTAGCCCGTCCAATCATTACATTTGGGCCGAATGAAAGGATTGGACGGGTTTATTACAGTCCTGCGACAGCCACAGATACCGGATTTTTTTCTTTTTTTGTCAGATCATTTGATTTACTGATTGCTGTCAGGATGTAATGAGAATTTTCTTCTTACCGCTGATAACGCCGCCCCGACTGACAGAAGCGTAATGCCCAGCCTCTGGTTCCCCCCCAGGTTAACACTGTTAGCTCTATCAGCAATGTTGCCGTTGTTTGCACTGTTCGTGCTGTTAGCACCGTTAGCTGCTAGCCGCCGTCGTCCCAGCCATCGTCATGAGATGTGGCAATCCCTTAATCATAGATATGCTCTGAATGTTGTATAGAGCTCCTTTAAAGCTGCTCCTAAAGGTGTCTCACGTGGTGACAAACTCACAGACAATCACATGACTCTGCAGTTCCCCTTAAGGTACAGAGTATTTTGGCATCAGGAGTTGGTGGAGACCAAAACAGAGCTATGAGGAGGTCTATCAGCTTTAATGTAATTCATAATTGCATTACAGTACAGTATCCAGATAGCATTACATACTACACACAACTAATTTGTAACTTTATTTTACCCTCCTTAATAACCTCTGTCATTACCCACCTCCATTCCTGGTGTTTCCTCAGTAAATCCAAGGGTAGCAGGGACCAGGTCGTCTAATGTCATCACATTTATCTTGAAGTCTGTAATACCACAAGATCATAACAGAATTTTATAAATAATAGTGTATACCCACAGAAGTGTCATCAACACATTATTTAGTGTGCTACTACTACTCATGTAGGGCTACAACTAATGATTATTTTCATTGTCGATTATTTTCTCAATTAGTTGTTTGGTCTATTAAGTGTCAGAAATAGACTTGTTTTGTCCACAACTCAAAGATATTCAGTTTACTGTCATAGAGGAGGAAAGAAACCAGAAAATATTCACATTTAAGAAGCTGGAATCAGAGAATTTTAATTTTTCTTTCTTAAAAAATTAATCAAACCGATTAATGGATTGTCAAAATAGTTGCCGTTTAATGTAATAGTTGACAACTAAACGATTAATTGTTACAGCTCTATATTAATACATATCAAAAATATACGTTAAAACCACCGGGTGAGCAAAAGCTAGAAAGTGAATGTTATTCTAGGCTGCTGTATTAAAGTCTCATGACACGGTTATATGATGTTATAAGTTGTGCATGTCAGGATGTATTATAATACCTGCATAATTTCCCCCATGAAAGCATAAGAATGATGCTTAATATACATATAAAAAAAGCTTTTTAACGCGTTTTAGGTGCTTGCAATTTTTAGGTTGTAGCGGGCTTTAAAGCTAGAGTGATGATACTGGTATCATAAACTAGAAAACCTAAGGAATCCATTGGTACCATACTATGTCATACTGGCTTGTCATGAAGGAGGTTAAATAACGCTCCAAAGTTATGCTAAATTTTGGTGAGGAAAAACTGGCATGGCCATTTTCAAAGGGGTCCTATTGACTCTTGATCTTAGCAACTACAAAATCAACTGTCATCTTTCCTGATTTATTTGATGCCCTGATGACCTTCTCTCACCTTCAGAGGTAACTGCACTCATCTCACTGTGGGGATCTTCAGAGCCAGGCCCAACAGAGAAGAGCTCCTCCAGAGAATGCACCTCACCGTGGCCGGACATGGAGGAGAGGGAATGCTCTGGACTCCCCACCCTGTGAGTAATGTTCAGTCTCCCCGGAGGAGATGGGGAGACACGGGGAGGAGAGGGGGATGGGGAGAGCACGGAGGGGCTGAAGTGGGCCTGAGCCTGACCGGTGAATCGAAAAGGAGAACTGCGGCGAGAAGGAGAGGCAGGGGAGCGGGTTGGTGCCGCGTTGGAGGATGATGAGGGAGGGACAGCAGCTGGAGGAGCTGAGGAGTGGAACTTCTGACTGCTTTTGCTCAACATCTGTAAGAGAGGAAAGCATAGCATTATTTTGAACTGAAAAAACAGTGTCTGTCAACCACAGTATTTCTGTACATTTGTTTGCTTCTATTTGTGAGCCATGTCAAAGGCACATTTTCATTGCTTTGTGATACAGTGAAGTTTTTTCTGAATCAAAAGCAACATGACATGTGACGAGGGCTGCTGGTGGTCACAGCAATAAACACACTCTACAACCTGAAGTTCAGTGTGCCCGCCTGTTTCATCTAAAAAACACGCTGAAAAAAAAAAAGTTTTGTCTCACTGCGACAATATTTAGTGCTGCATATATTTACTGCTGCACGTTAGATGTAATGAATGAAACACAGCAGAGGAAAATTAAACTGAGAGCGTCTGTCTCCACAGTAAATCATCTGCTGATAGTTTTTTATTTGTGCTTTAGAAGGTAACCGCCGTGGAACAATGAGAAAATAACTTTTCTTTCTCTCATTCACAGCACGGCCGCACTCTCTCCCTCTTCTAACAATACCGCTCGCCCTCGCGATCTCCCTCTCTCTCTTTTTTCTTTGTCTTTTTTTTTATGAGTCAGGAAGGCAACAGCAGAGCCTTACTTTACTTTTAATGTTATCAAACAAAGGGAAATGCTCCCCCTCATGCTGAAATGGTACTAAATTGGTACAAGAGTACTTCCTTGTTTATGAATGAAATGGTTCACAAGTTGAAGCTGTTGAAGCAGCAGTGCTGTGTGTCTGTTTCCCCAATCAGCGACGGTCATCACTGCAAACTCCACCCCGAAAGTTCCTGTATTTTCAGAAAGTACTACCCCCCGACCAGGGCCCTTTTGAGGGGTAAAATGGCCCCGGAAAATAATTTAGACCCTGGCCCCTGCGGTCGAAATGCAATGAGTTCCTCGAAAGGTTTGTAGTTGCGGGGGAAAGTTCCTGCGGTGGAAACGGGGCTTATGACATGTAGTGCCTATGCCATGATGCTGTAAATAAAGGGAGTGAAAACCAAGCAAAAACAGCCCAGGGTTCAAAGGTCAAAGGTACCTTGTTTGCTGTTCTTATGGCAGATGGTCTCCCTGGTATTAAGAAGCTGTTATCTATTGAATCCAACGAGTCTCCAAGCAGTTTCCTCATGTCCTCTTCATCGCTTTCCAGGCTCACCCCACTCACTACTCTCACTGACGAAGGGACTACGGCATCAGCAGATCTGGACCTGGACCTGGCACCAACATCTGCACCTTTTGGAGAGCTAGCAGCAGCAGTATTACTACTGTTAACAGCTACAGCCGTCTTGCTCTTGAGGAAACATCTCCCCTTCAGGTTCTGGTCACTGCTGGACTGTGCTGAGAGTTGCACAGGGGCCTCCAGGGACTGGGCAGCTGGTGGTGGTGGTGAGATTCCCACGTCTGAGGTTAGATTCCCAGCAGGTCTCTGCTCCTGTCTGGTCTGTTCCTGAACCTGCTTGCGGCTGCGGATGCGGCTCTCAATTTGAGCCAGTCTACTCAAAGCAGCAGTCTGGGAGCCTCGCTGGGAAGATGACACATTTCTGACCAGAGGGGGTGAGAGGGATGAATGAAGAGAATAACACAAGAGTTTCAGCAGCACAGGTGAATATTAGAACTGCAAATATTTTGAGTAGAATCACTAGATCAGATGGTAGAAAACGATTAACTTATTCCAATCTAGCAACAATATACAGAACTGTACCTGTGCTCAGGCACTGGCTGCATTTGGCTCTTGCTGACAGGCGACCGGCTGCGGTTGGTTGCAGGTGGTGGAGCCTTCTTCAAGAACCTGCTCCCTCCTCCACCCAGAGAGCTCGGAGGTCTGAGATCCTGGCAGAGGAAAGCAACAAGTGGAGGTTTGCTGTCAACTGTACTTACAAACGTCCCATTGTATTTATGTCCTGAGCAATACAGCATCAGTTAATAATATCTTCTAGAGTTGTTTACCTTGGTAGAAGGTTCCTCTCTTCCCTGGGTGTTCCCAGCAGCAGAGCCCAGGGTGTCTGCTACATGCTCAGGAGCTGAGCTGACCGAGGACAGGTCACTCAGATCTGACAATAAAGGGTGTGGATTTGGGGAAGATTTGGTTTTCACAGACCCACCCACAGCACCCTAAAGAGAAGAGAAGAGAAGAGACGAGAAGAGAAGGAAAGACAAGTTGTGGTGTTTACACACGTGTTCAAATATCCCCCACAGTAACAACACAGTGCACTGAAACCTTTCCGAGGCTGTAAACTCACAGTATGTGCTGCAGACCCCTCCACAGACTCAGCGGCTCCTCCGCTGCTCCTCTTGCCGGACAGCACTGCCTGAGCTCGGTCCAGAGCGGAGCTTCGACCGCCTCGTTTCCACATCTTTTTTAAACGTTGTCTGGCCAACTATTACTTAGCTAAGACACTCTGATATACAGTATGGTGTTAACCTACATGTTTACAGGTTATTTTAACAGTAGCTCACCCAGTGTGGGACAGTAGTGTTAGCTAGCTGTGCTAACTAAAGTTACATACCATGCGCTTTGAAAGAAAGTGCGTCATAAGTCAGTGCCTCGAAGCCCTTCATAGCCTACAGGTTAGTACAAGTTCACATCAATAAAACGGCTCACAATGTTGCCAACTTCTGGTCGTAATCTGCCTACGTTGTGCATAGCAACGACTCGGGCGTCCCTCGTCTCCATGCAACAGCCTTCTTCTTCTTTTTCTTCTTCGTCTTTAATGGCAGATCAGTTCCTCACTTCCGGGTATTAGCGCCACCACCTGTTCATTCCGTGACCTTCTTAAAGCAGCAGCAGGTAGAAATGGGGCAAATATGATTAAACAAGTTATTTTTCAAAAAACGGTCACTATATCCTGACAGTAGTGCACGAGACAGGTAATCTGGAAAAAAATAATTTGTCCTCCGGTGCTCCTAACGGCGTCTGCAAGATTTCACAGAATGGAGGAAAACAACCAATCAGAGCTGATCTGGAGCCTGCCTTATTTGTGCAGCTGTCAATCACTAGCAAACTCCGATCAAACGGTCAAACTAGGCAGCGCTGATCAACTATGAATCAATATTCTGTAACTGTAATGCCTATTTCTCGCCTAAAAGTTTTTCAGAATCATCTTGTAGTGTACTGTTTAGCTGTAAAATGAGAAAGTTTGTGACCCGGCAGCCATGTTGAGATCAGTTGAGGAAATAACAAGCACCGCACACCAGCCGGAGCAAACTTTCTCATTTTGCAGCTAAACAGTACACTACAAGATGTTTCTGAAAACATTTTACGTGAGAAATAGGAATTACAGTAACAGAATATTGATTCATATTTGATCAGCGCTGCCTAGTTTGACCGTTTGATCGGAGTTTGCGAATGATTGACAGCTGCCTCTGTTGAATGAACAGCCAATAGGAACGCTCTCTCTCTCTGAAATGACCTGTGATTGGCCAAAGTCTCCAATCACAGGCTAGATTTTTTAAAGCCTGAAAACAGAGCCATGAGGAGGTGCAGAAGTTTAGTTTTCTCTAAGAACACTTGAATTACAATATGCTGAAAGGTTATTATGAAATTATTGCCCAATGATGCAAAAAACAGAGAGAAGTGATAGCATTTGAATATGACATCATCTGTGTTTTCTCTCTCTCCTTGTCATTTTTTTATTTGGGGTGTTTTGATACTGATATCACTTTGAACCACTTATATATAAGTGACAGACATAGGAGTTTACATAATGTTTTTAGGTCAAAGATTTGTCTAGTCAGTCTTGCTTATTTTAACACCAAATTACACCTCAGGAAAAGAAATCAACTCCTCTGTGATGATCCAGATTTACAACCGTTATTTTAAAGTTAGTATGCCCCCTCGGCGCCTCCCTAGGGAGGTGTTCCAGGCACGACCAGCTGGGAGGAGGCCACGGGGAAAAGACCCAGGACTAGGTGGAGAGATTATATCTCCACACTGGCCTGGGAACGCCTCGGGATCCCCCAGTCAGAGCTGGTTAATGTGTGGCTGGGAAAGGGAAGTTTGGGGTCCCCTGCTGGAGTTGTTGCCCCCGCGACCCGACCCCGGATAAGCGGTTGAAGATGAGTGATGATGAGTGAGTGATGAGTATTTTAAAGTGTTGTAATGAGGAATTTAACAATGATATTGAGATGAACATCAGAACTCTTCAGGGAATCTCTTTGGTTTATCATTCTATAGAATGAGCATAAAAATGTGTTGAAAATTAAGAACATGTATAATAGCAGATGAACAAAAATGGATAAAACCAATTTCCTGCAGCCCCAGCTGGTTGATCAAATCCAGTACGCCTGACAATAAAATAACCCAACTTTATCATTTTCAAGGTTCATCTTGCTCCTCAGGTCCACAAGACACCACAAATTCACACATTTCCTATCTTCTCCAACTGTGCCGTATCATGAAAGTCAGACAATTCCCCAGTGGGAGACACTCAGAACCATCTAATGCTGTTTGCATCCTGCAGAGCCAGCCGGTTCACAAAGTGAGTGTCTGAGTGCTCTGTGTCTGCACCTATGTGTTTTATAAATTACCTTGTTTTAGCTGTACTTTGCCATCAGCAAGCTAAAGGAGAATGTCCCTGCTGTCATCAGACAATCCCCTCAACATGTATTCATCACCCTGGCCTTGGCATTGTGACTACGGTGTGAATGAGAGAAAGAAAAGTTATTTTCTCATTGTTTCACGGCGGTTACCTTCTAAAGCACAAATAAATAACCATCAAACAGATGATTTACTGTGGAGACAGACGCTCTCAGTTTCATTTTCCTCCTCTGCATTTCATTCATTACATCTAACATGCATCAGTAAATATCGACATCGCAGTGAGACAACACCTAATGCTTATTTTTCTTCCAACATGTTTTTTTAGATGAAACAGGCGCACACACTGAACTTCAGGCTGCAGAGTGTGTTTACTGCTGTGACCACCAGCAGCCCTCGTCACATGTAATGTTGCTTTTTCATACGTCAGTTGACTAATTTGCCTAATCTTCGCAGGTCTTTAGACCGCGGTGGAAACGCAAACAATGGTGAAGGAACCTTTTAGTTCCTTGAAAAGTAGTTCCAGGGACTAAAAGTCCTAGGAACTTTTGGTGGAAACCTAATGACAATGCTAACATGCTGATATTTAGCAGACACTGTATAATGTTTATGATCGCTATCTGAGTTTAGCTTGTTAGCTTGCTAACATATGAGGCTGATGGGAATATCATTACTTTGCTAGTCATAAATCAAAATATTGGACAAAATAAATAAATAATTGTACCTGATGATGGTGCAAGTAAAGTGATTATAATTAATTCTAGGTGGAACAATATCTGCACCAAATTTCATGCATGGAGACGCAAGAGGAAAAGTCAGAGGAGAGGGATTTATCCTCTGGGAACATTAAATGTCTGTATTAAAATCTCATAGCAATCCATCCAATAGTTAAGATATTTCAGTCTGGATCAAAGTGGTGGACCAACTGATCTACAGACAGATAGTGCTATCCTTACAGCCACTCCACTAGCATGGCTAATTACATATTTAATTGAGATTCCAATCATTTTATATTCACTGTAATTAAATTTGACTACTTTTTAGGCAAACAACTTAATCTGCACCAGAATTTTTACTCCTGGAAGCGAAGAATGTTTTGAAACACCGTTTAGATCTTAAACCTGCAGTAGGCAGAATATTTTAGCATCATTGGGCGAAGAATCCATAATAACCTTTCAGCATATTATAATTCAAGAGTTCTGAGAGAAAACTAGACTTCTGCACCTCATCATAACTGTTTTCAGGCTTTAAAAAATCCAGCCCGTTACGGGAGACTTTGGCCAATCACAGGTCATTTCAGAGAGAGTGTTCCTATTGGCTGTTCATTCAACAGAGGCAGCTGTCAATCACTCGCAAACTCCGATCAAACGGTCAAACTAGGCAGCGCTGATCAAATATTAATCAATATTCTTTTACTGTAATGACATTTTCTCGCCTCAAATATTTTCAGAAACATCTTGTAGTGTATACTGTTTAGCTGTAAAATGTAAAAACTGCCTTTAAAGCAGTGCCAATCATACATTAACCTCTATGTACCTTCCATAACAAATGTTTCTGAATGCAAGAACATTTGTTTGCAGAAAAACAGAGTGCAGGCGAGAAATACGATCATATAAAAGACCTCTTGGATAAGTATGCAGTTAACGTAGTTATGTAAAGATATTTTCTAATTCCTAAGAGTTGCCATGCCTCCACAGTCTTGTCAACTCGCCAACTCAGTTATAGTCCCCTTTCTACCTTTACTTTCAAATAACCTCCATTTAAAATGTGAAGAATTCAAAAAATCATGTTGCTCTTTTGTTGTCCACAGCAACTTGTTGGTTTTTAATTAGATGCCTGAAATAAGGTCTGTAATTAACACAAGCTGAAGAGATTTTAACGTTTTGATCTGCAATATAAAATACATCAATAAATATCCCACTCGTGACTGTTGAAGCTTTTACATGTGTTAAAAAAGGCGGTTGCTAACAGTGGCTAAATGAGACTACTAAACGTCATCACGGCGACCCGTCCCATTGTGTATACTCGCGCTCATGCAACAGTGGTATAGATCGTCTATAGCCTAACGTTAGCTTTTTACTTCTGCCGATTGCATTTACGCTTCAAAGATCATGATCATTTGTGAAGATTATCTTGCTGAACAAAACATTAAGTATCATAAACGTGTGTTTTCCACAGAGTTTATTTTCTGCAATAATCCAAAACCCAATGGAAAAATCCCATTGGCTTTTTGTCAAAGGAACCAGTGCGATGCTAACTTCCTGGTTGGCCTACAAAATATGTCATCCCTGTAGCACTCTATTGCCACTGGATATGTTTCTCAGTCATAGACATGGTTTCTACGTATCTGTGTACATACATGTGCACTAACCGCAATCAATATGGCCTGCGCTCTCACAATGTTCTACAGATGTTGGTCCCAAAGGTTAGAACGGAGCTAGGCAAAAAAGCTTTTAAATACGCTGCTCCTTCTTCCTGGAATAATGTACAGAAGGACCTGAAACTGCCAGAGCTGATTACTATGGGGGAATTTAAATCCATTTTAAAGGATCGAGAAAGTGGCACTATAGGTCGATGTGATTGCTCTTGATTTTCTCACTGAATTGTTTTTGATTGCTTACAAACTGGGTGTCATGCTCGTTGACTTGTGGTGTTTGACTGTTGTATTTGTCTGCTTGTATTGTTTGTTTTCATTGTTGTAACAATGTCTGTGCTGCCCTCTTGGCCAGGTCACTCTTGGAAAAGAGATTTTAATCTCAATGAGTTTTTTACCTGGTTAAATAAAGGATATATATATATATATATATATATATATATACATATATTATGGCAAGCCGTTTAGGAAATTATTATATATATAATGTGAAATTTGAGAATATTGAATGAAATCCTGAATATATTGAATGAAATCCTGAGAATATTGAATGAACTCTGAATATATGGAATGAAATCCTGAGAATATTGAATGAAATCCTGAGAATACTGAATGAACTCTGAATATATTGAATGAACCCTGAATATATTGAATGAAGTCTGAATATATTGAATGAAGTCTGAATATATTGAATGAACTCTGAATATATTGAATGAACTCTGAATATATTGAATGAACTCTGAATATATTGAATGAAGTCTGAATATATTGAATGAAGTCTGAATATATTGAATGAAGTCTGAATATATTGAATGAACTCTGAATATATTGAATGAACTCTGAATATATTGAATGAATCCTGAATATATTGAATGAACTCTGAATATATTGAATGATGTCTGAATATATTGAATGAAGTCTGAATATATTGAATGAACTCTGAATATATGGAACGAAATCTGACGTCATAAAGGCCCTGCTGCCATCTTGGTTTTAGGGTCATTATCCGTACAGATCTTGATGCTGCTAGATGTGTGTGTCACTATGAGCGAGTCAGCACGAAATCTAGTATCAGCCATCCTCAGTAATGAGGAGATAGTTAACACTCTGGTGAATATATGTACCACAGACCAAAATAATACTGGTAAACATATTGAATACCGATGAAGAGTTTATTCACTTTTTCGTCGTGGAAGAGTAATGCAGAACTGAACTAGTTCACTAAAGTTGGAAAGATATTGATAGATTTGAACTTCCTGGATCAATAACTCACAAACGAAATGTTGTTTAAACACCAATGCGGGCTCTTTCTAACCGTAGTAAGGTAGACAACGAGCTACAACATTATTTAGATCAAAACCAGCTGGACACATAACATTGGTCTCTATCCTGGTCTCTATGCGCGGCCGGCTGTAAGACGAGTGGTCAGGGACCGTCCACAAAGTGCATTGAATATTTTTCCCATTATAAATTCACCAAAAGCACATTTTTCCAAAATAAGCGTTGTAGTATATTCAGGAAGAGACCATCGATGATGTGTGAAGTGATTTTGGTATCAACACTGTATAATAGTGAAGTTATTGAATATTTTTGTAGCAACTCTTTTCGGCGTTGCACTTTGTAGACGGTCCCTGAGCACTCTCTCACAGCCGGCCGCACATAGAGACCACGGGTGAAAAAGTGAATAAACTCTTCATCTGTAGAACGGTATTCAATATGTTTACCAGTATGATTTTGGTCTGTGGTACATATATTCACCAGAGTGTTAACTATCTCCTCATTACTGAGGATGGCTGATACTAGATTTCGTGCTGACTCGCTCATAGGGACACACACGTCTAGCAGCACCAAGATCTGTACGGATAATGACCCTAAAACCAAGATGGCAGGAGGGCCTTTATGACGTCAGATTTCGTTCCATATATTCAGAGTTCATTCAATATATTCAGACTTCATTCAATATATTCAGACTTCATTCAATATATTCAGAGTTCATTCAATATATTCAGACTTCATTCAATATATTCAGACTTCATTCAATATATTCAGACTTCATTCAATATATTCAGACTTCATTCAATATATTCAGAGTTCATTCAATATATTCAGACTTCATTCAATATATTCAGAGTTCATTCAATATATTCAGACTTCATTCTATATATTCAGAGTTCATTCAATATATTCAGAGTTCATTCAATATATTCAGGATTCATTCAATATATTCAGAGTTCATTCAATATATTCAGAGTTCATTCAATATTCTCAGGATTTCATTCCATATATTCAGAGTTCATTCAATATATTCAGGGTTCATTCAATATATTCAGAGTTCATTCAATATTCTCAGGATTTCATTCAATATTCTCAGGATTTCATTCCATATATTCAGAGTTCATTCAATATTCTCAGGATTTCATTCAATATATTCAGGATTTCATTCAATATTCTCAAATTTCACATTATATATATAATAATTTCCTAAACGGCTTGCCATAATATATATATATATATATATATATATATATATATGTCAAACAAAGAGTGGGTATACTGTATTTTGTTATGGTCATGCCAATAAAGCTATTTGAATTTGAGTGACTCGGTCATAACCAAAGCGCCGGTCGTTGGGCGGTGCTTGGACTGTTTTCAACATGTTGGCCGGGTCTGATTCATATTTAATCAGCGCTGCGTAGTTTGACAGTTTGATCGGAGTGATTGACAGCTGCCCAGAGACAGCTCGGCTCTGATTGGTTGTTCTTGTTTGGCGCTGTGAAATCTTGCAAATGCCGTTAGGAGCACTAGGAGGAGGCAGAGGAACATGATGTTTTCAAAGATTACCGGTCTCATGCACTACTGTCATGATATAGTGATCATTTTATAAAAATCACTTAATACGTAAGCACGTAATAGAGAATAAATAATCTGAGTAGCTCCAACAGCAGCTTTGGTGCTTGGACTCATACAAAATGCATGACCTAAGGTAAGAGGAACATTTCATTTAAAGACGACGCTTGAGGTGCAGTGATTAAAGTTATGCATCAAAGCAATAGACAACACACAAGCATGTGTAGTTCATACTGTAGCTTTAATAATAACTTTGGAAAATACACAGATCAGTAAGAGGCACTTGAGCTGCCAAATAGAGCTCAACGGTGAGGTTCTGGAAGTGAAAATCCCATTCATATTCTGAATTGTGGAGTTGATTATTCGCCATATTGTCGTAATCATCCCAGGTAGACTCACCACAAGCTACGAGATTGTGAAATGTTGTATATATATGCTCCTGTAGAGGCCACAAGTCCGTATGATATCAACCTTGTTTTAAGAAAAACATGTTTTATTTGCGATGTCATGGAGAAGTACTACACTACCCACAATCTTCAGTGTAAAAGAGGCGTCTCCGATTGGTGGAGCTCGTTGTTATCATGGAAATATGTACCGCACCTGTGAACAGCTAGTGAGGGTACCTGCTCATACGCGCCCGTACGAGTTACTCCTTAGTCTACTCCCGGATTCAAACATGGCGGCTCGTTTGGAAACTTTCTCGGCCGTGCCTAAAAGGTAACCATCAAATTGAAATCTGGCAAAAACTTCACAACTCACGAGACTCGCAGCCCGACGACCGATCCTCACCTCAACTATTCAACATCAATGCCTTACCATAACCATCTCACAAGAGTTTCCCAACTCGTGGGTTACCTTCTAGACACGACCAACTTTCTCTTATATTACAAAAACAGCTCACCGAAATGTGTTTCTGAAAACATTTGAGAAACAAGGCATGCAGTTACTGAATCTGTCTTCGTTTTAGGTCGACAACGGTAAGTTTAAAAGTGTTTCGGGAGTTTCTAGAGGCAGCAAATCGCCATTCACAATGGGTAGTTGGATGAGGGATGAGTATTTCCTTGAGTCCTAAAATAATTCTGTTCACAGTCTTGTACCTTATCTTTTTTTCTGTTTGCTGGAAAAAGCAATCAATTTTTTTGCTCCGAATGCAATGTTTATGGTCATGATTCATCTCGTAACTGGTTGGCTTGGTTACCCTGCTTAAAACTTTTATAAAAAGATTTTCTGAAATGAATTGAGAAATTCACTTCTGGAACCGGAGCCGTTCAAAGAGTGGGTCACTGTTGAGCTCTATATCTTCCTATATAATTACAATAGTAAACATAAACAGCTGTGCTAATGAGGTCTTAAATTATCTCATGAATTCATTAATGGACAGAGATTGACATTACATGAATCTTCTTAAAATGAACAGAGCAGTTATGGCACAACATGAGACTCTGAAGCTACAACATCAAGCTCTGGTTTCTTCTTCAGCACCAGCGAAGCAAAACAATAACTGTTCCAGGACGTGAGCGTCTGACTGACAGCTAGGGATGAGATGCAGACTGTATCCCTTCTGCAACTTTTACACTTGACAAAGCACATCATTGATGAATGCATATGTGACAAGGTCGCGAGAGGGTTTGTTTCGTTGCTGCAATAGAGTCTTGTAGGTGAGATATTTCAGTCTGGACCAAAGTAGACCGATGTACAGACCCAGCAAACATTTCCTCGACCTGCGTCGAAGCCAACAAGTCCAATAGATGTCGAGTCACGGCGTGACTTTATTTCCACCCTTTGCCGACATGAAAACATAATCTTAGGGGAGTGGTGATTTTTGGAGAAACTTGCTTGACGATGGATTAACTGAATAAACTGTTTGAAATAACAACCATTTAATGTTGTAATGTTATACGGTGACAGGTGATGCAGTTCCACATCGAGTTCGACGCCATCTATGGTTTGACAGAGAGCGGATGCGAGTTGCAGGTGAGTTCCGAAAAGACACTCAAATTTAAAATGCAAATTAATTTGTAAAGACATTATGCTTCTACCATTTTCATACTACAGTGTTGAGTTTGAGGCTACATGGCGTATTCTCGTAGATAGCGTGTTTACATATGAACTGGGGCTGGGGAAGCTAGTAGCACGCTAGCTGTGTGTTTTTGAAAATGAAACGCATAGTCGGGTGGCAAAGCACTTTTCCTGGACATTAGTCCTGTGATATTTTGGTTATTTTTGGGACCCTTTTCTCCATTTTTCCAGTCTTTATTCATAGCCAGAGGGGTGGTAGCTTCTGATGTTGCCAGCTTGGACTTGATCTAGCTTAGCCGACAGTTATGCTCCTCGGGTGGTCCCATTTCCCGAGTGGGAAGTCGTTCTTCCGACTTTGGTGTGTTAAGTTGTAATGTGGAAACGAGCATTTAAACAACATGTTGATAGCTGTTTATATTGTTTATGTTGCGGATTTATATATATAGTGTTTTCATGATTCTAGATGGCGGGAAGTCTTTGTTTTGAATGTTGACAGATGAAAAGTGCTCCAGCATCAGAAGAGGTACTGAAGATGAATATTAATTTTTTGTTGTTCCTTCTTACCAGCTGCTGTGAACAGACGGGATTCAAAGGCCACAGAAAGCGGAATTGACCCTAAGCATGCACCTGCGAGGACTGGGATTTGGATCGTATTAAATATGATTTTCCTATTTTTTTGTTGTTCTTGTTTAAATATTTTGTACTTTGGGTAAAAATAAAATGGGATAATGCACTTTACACACTGAATGCTGTCTTTTGTTTAAGAGTATTAGGCCATACTGATTGATGAATGTATCTAGCTCAGTATTGGTGTCATTTTGATATGAACCACACGACATCTAAATTTGGTGTGTAACATTTGAGCCACATCCTATTTCACAGGATGGGTGAAAGGCAGTAAGGATTTCTGACTTACATGACACTTTATCACAGGTGTGTTTATTCTGTTACATCACTGTAAAACTTTTCAACAGATTCAGAAATATTTAATTATCTACAAGAGCTGTGCTTGTTATAGGTTTTGTGGGTGTGTCCAATTTTATGTAGGTGGCAGTGGAGGCTATTAAGAAAACTGTAACTACAAGGTAACTGTGATATGTTTTGCTTTTTATAAGTATGTGGCTGTTTAGAAAGAAGTTGAATTTATGTAAAAAAAGAAGGAAAAAAAGATAATTTCATATACTGTAGGTTGAAATGTCGTCTATACGACGTTGAAACGACGTGGATTGATGTCGTCTATGAGCCGTTGAAACGTGCATATCAGCCCCTCAACCTGACGTCATATCGGCCTCCAGGACCAACGTTGATTAGGTGTCTGATCGACATCGAAGTGTTTCCTGGGATAACCCATATCTAACTTATCTCTTATCTAAGATTTAATGGTGAGTAAACTGATGTGTAAAATCAGTGGAGTGGCCCTGTAAGCTAGATGTTGTGTTCTGTTATCCTCTAATTACTGACTCCTCTGTCACACTGTAAAAGCAGAGTATGGAGCCAGCGGGTGACAACAAGTAGAACAGAACAGACACAAATAAATCAAACACACAGCACAGTTTAGGCACAGCTAGACAGTTTTTGTTGTATCTCAAAATCCCTCTGTCTCTCATGTTCAACAAAAACATGTCTGAGTCTATAATGTCAATGGTTAACCATCATTCAGAGAACGCTATGAGGTTATTTCCCAGTGGATCTCATTTTGAGAACAAGTGATGAATTCTTGTTATTTTCAGTTTTTAAGAAACATAAAATGCATGACCAACAGGTGCTAACAACCTCTGGACTTTCGGGACATTTCTAGGGAAATAAGTCCTAATGAATTTATTAGAACTCAGCTCATCTCATCTATCCAAAGCCAATTAAAACCATGAAGAGTATCTCAAGTGATCTGTATTCAAGGGAAGAGGAAAGCATGTCCAGGGCCACACAGGTTCAGGACATACGATGTCGGCCCGCACGTTTTGCATGCTGCAATTCGTTTTTTTGTTGACCATCGCATAGTTTTTGTACGCAAACAAAATTATCTATTTGGTATCGTTTTTTTCCAACTGGCGCTCAGTAACGTAACATTGATTGCAACTTGATTGGATGCTGTCGGATTAGTTCAAACAAAGTGTTGACTTGCTGGGAATGAATAGCGTTAACATGTTATTGATTCAGGAAATGAAGTCACGAGTCATTGGCGTTAAATTCCAAACCGAGTTGCAAGTCTTTTTTGATTTTGTCAAGTCCAGTCTAAAGTCATCAAATTTCTGAATCGATACAAGTCACGTGACTCGAGTCCACACCTCTGGCTAACAGCACTAGAATTGAAGACCGAACTGTGACACTCGCAAGGTGCGACTAGATGCCATGCAACCAGTAGCTTTCAACAAGCTGCCATTCCTAACCTGACAGAGGCTTGTTGGGGGGCGCAGTTTGACATAATAGCTGAGCAGTGTATTAAATGTAGGCTATAGAAAGTAATGAAATAGACCGCGGATGATTAAAATATAATGCATGCATTTCATGTCACGTTCGAGGGGGACGCACAAAATGTTAATGAGGGCCGCCATTGAGCAACTATGGTCTACACAATCAAAAAGTCAAATAGTCCACCAGTCTATACAGGACCCTCAACGTTGATAGAAGTCACAGTAGCCATGAAACAACGCTGGAAAAGGCGGTCAGGGTCCGGGGGCTGGTTGTCACAGTCCAGCTTGCCCCTCAGGAAGTGTTTCCTGAGGCCTTGAGGACCAGCAGGGGCGCTGGTATGACTCGGTCCTGGTCCTTGTGGACTAGATGTAGAGCCTGGAAGACAGAAAATTCACTTATAAACTTGCGTGTGAAGAGCCTGACAGACTACACAGACAGACAGACACTATCATAAGTAATGCTATTTAAAGAACTAGTTTTATTTTGGTAAGGCATCGGTTCTATCAGTTAGGATAGTATTATGTTACATCACCTAAAACGTACCAATAACACTGATAAAGTTGTGCATAAAGCCTTAACAGCTGTGACAGGAGAGTGAGACAGGTGTGAATGAAGCTGTATACACCCACACAGTCCTGAGGAGAGGTCTAATTAGACAACATCAGTGAAAATACATGCGTGGGTGTACCAGGGATGTGCAGAGCTTTTAAATGTGATGTGTGTGTGTTTTTAGGCCAAATACCCCAAACTTAGTGTATATTTGAGCATTTTAAACAAGGCTTTGAAACTGCAATTTTCTTACTGCTCAATTCTAACCTTTTTTAAATGACACAGAAACAGGAAACTGGAGTAGGCAGGTTGAAGCAAATATGATTTAAAAAAATAAGTTATTTTTTATAAAACGGACAGTAGTGCATGAGACAGGTAGTCTGAAAAAAAATCATGTTCCTCTGTGTCCTCCGGTGCTCCTGAAGCATCTGTAAGATTTCACAGACCGGAGGAAAACAACCAATCAGAGCAGAGCTGGAGCCTTGCCCTCTCTGAGCAGCTGTCAATCACTCGCGAAACTCGCGTCAAGTTTCTGAAAACATTTGAGGGTAGAAATAGGCATTACAGTAACAGAATATTAATTCATATTTGATCAGCGCTGCCTAGTTTGACCGTGTGATCGAAGTTCGTGAGTGACTGACAGCTGCCTCCGTTGAATGAACAGCCAATAGGAACGCTCTCTCTCTCTGAAATGACCTGTGATTGGCCAAAGTCTCCCGTCACGGGCTAGATTTTTTTAAAGCCTGAAAACAGAGCCATGAGGAGGTGCAGAAGTCTAGTTTTCTCTCACAACACTTGAATTACAATATGCTGAAAGGTTATTATGGAATTTTTGCCCAATGATGCCAAAAATATTCTGCCTACTGCCGCTTTAAACCAGTTTGTTCTACAAATTACTAATTACACTCTGATTATAGACCATTTACTTATACTCTCCTAAAATGTAATCAGCCGAGGCAAAGCTTAAGGATAGGTACTCCTGTGTCCAGTCAGGAGTAGAAAGGGTCCATGTTCTAAAAGAGTGACTTAACAGTAGCTGAAAATATTGTGTTTTGTCACTATTGTCAAAATAAACAAAAAAGCACAGAAAAGATGAATCATAAACCATGTGAAGCGCGTCGAATGTCTGAGCAGTCAGTTTTAAGACGAGAAAATAACAAGCTTGCTGGTAGTTTATTCCTTTCAAAACCTTTGGGTCAGCCATTAACAAATGTCAGGAGGTTGCTGCTACATAATTCTGTGTATCTTATTGACATCTTAGAAAGAGGGACGGAGCTACAGTCAGTACCTGGTGCTCGGAGCGGCAGCCCATTGTCCAGACCTCTGGGTTTAGTGGTGATGAAGAGATAGCAGAGGACACACAGAGTCACGATGAAGGCCAGAAGAACCACAGCGGCTACAGAGAGACCCACAAGAGCTCCAAGACTATAGAACAGAGAACAAAGACACAGCAGGTCTATTATGTATACCGTGCTCAGACTGGAAATAGGATGCAGCCCATGCATAAAAATGTACCCTACTGCTTGGATTTAAAATGTGGACCCTGATTAGAATTAATAAATGTTGCTATGATGAAATTCCAAATAATTGTCAACTTGGATGTTATTGTCATATGTTGGTCCATAATGACTATTGATCATGATTCCTCTCACTACCTCTGTTGTAGATATTTGGGTAAAATCCTGTGAGATTGTCAAGTAACTCCAGGAAGTAATTGCACCTGGCTGCTGTTTGCTAAGAAATCACCTAGCTATAGCTCGAAACGCCTCGTAAAACCAATTGTGTTTGTTATATTTCTGTTGCACAAGGGTCCGCGTCAACCTGGGCGCATTTCCACCATTGGCAGAGCGCCGTGACTGTCTCTAGTAGGTTGGCCTGGAAAGGCCCGTGTGAAGGTGGCTCGCGGCTCCAGATGTGAGATTTACAGCACACCTCGCCCGGACCTCGCCGCTTCCTGGGGCCGTGGACTAGTGCTCGCTGCGCCCTCTCTCCAAGCGGGGCAGACTCTGCTCAGTGCGAGGGGTCTGCGGTTATGTTGGCAACCCACCCGACCCGTCTTGAAACACGGAGCCCGTTTACCAATGCGTTGTGTGTGTGACCTTCTTGCAGTGTCATTACAATTCATATCTAAACAACCAATGTGTTTATGAATTGTTTGCTAGAGCAAAAAATTGTTTGCCTAGCCTCTTAGTTCTGTTTTGCACCATGAGTGCTTTCCTTCTGGGTGGAAGTGGAATTTTGCTCTATTTAATTTTTTTTCACTTTTGATTTCCTTGTTTAGTATTAGAGTTAGGCTATTATCGTTGTTGTTGGTATGATTTTCCTTTGAAGTTGAGACGGTTCTGTGTGGGTAAGGGGGGATCTGGGTGCTGGGTGGGTGTTTGGGGGATCAGGGGTTTTGGTGAGACATATGTGGGTTGTGTTGTGTTTTTATGTGTGGACCCCAGGAAGAATAGTTACTACCCCGGTAGCAATTATGTCAATATATGTAGCCCATTCAATGTCTCGAAATCTCATATTATCATTTTTTTCTAACAGTGGCTCTTATAATCCATCATAGTTGACAGACTAGAATCCCACGTTTTGGTTTATCTTATTTGCTCGCCAAGCAGGTGAAATATAGAGTGATATTGTGGTTTTAGCTGACGTGTGTCGCCTCACTGTGTTGATCAATGCTTGTTCATGTCTATGTAGAGCGAGCACAAGCGCGAGCAACAGGACGCTGACTTTTGTTGACTTAACGGTCACAGGTGTCGCTGTTAACAAGCAATTTCTGATTCTTACATAGAGTCCCTTTATAGTGTCACAGCTTGTGACACTATGGCGTAAGGTACATTTATTCTAAATAAACAAAATATATACAGTAGATCACTCTGTAGGGTACATTTCATGTCATTCCTGAGAATCATCTAATCACAGAAAATAATATTTTCTCCCTTGCATGGTCCCAGTTTATGTACACTTTTTCTAGTGCAACCGATTCGACTGTTATTAGGCTATTAAATAGGCGTTATCAGTCCCTATAAGCACCATATACAGTAATGTGGGTCAATAGGGGCCTACTACACCCACTAGTAGGTTTTATAATCTATTCAAATAGTAGATCACCAAAAGTAGGTATAAAAGAATATGACAGCGACCTTTAGCGACCGTGGTAATTATGACAGGGGGAGAAGCGGAAAGTCAGGTGCTGTAGTATAGACAGTGTGAAACTCCATATGGGGTGGAGGTCGGGGACAATGGATGGGACACAAAACACAGGGTTTTCACCAGGAGACCGGAATTCACATCCCATGTGAAACCAACAATGTGTAGCTGTCTTTGTTTTCATTGTTATTTTATGCCAAAGAACTATGTTTTTCCCTAAACGTAACTGTTTTTTGTTGCCTAAACCTAAAGAAGTTGTAGTTTTGTTGTGTAATCCTAACTATTTCTTTTTTTTTTGCCTAAACCTAAATAAGTTGTAGTTTTGTTGCCTAAACCTAAAGAACCTTTTTGTTTGCGTTCAAAACTTGACGTTTCATTCAGTTTTACAACATGTTAGAATGTGTTGCTTTTAAGTTTCACTTTCACTTTTACAACGTAGTAGGTGTTACCCAAACACTGAATGAAGACACTATATCCATCCAGGTGCCAGCTACTTTTATTGCACTGTAGACACAGTAAAAGGACAGTCATGGATGAACGTCGGCTTTCTTGTATGCTGCTATCCTGACTGTCTTATGGTCACACTGGGCTGACTTCCTTCTATGGAAAATGCAACTATAAAGTAATAAATCAAAAGTAATTCAATGCACAATATAACATTAACTAAATCTGTCATGAAATTAAAATGACCAAAACACAATAGCAACTGTGCAGCCTCTATAACACACTCTATAAGACAGATTATATCAACGACTGACTTTATTGTCCCACAAGGGGAAATTCTTTTCCACAGCACTGTACTTGTCAGACACCAATACATACAACAGCACACAGTAACACAGTAACAGCAATACAACAGCGATAACAACAGAAAATGACGGACAGCAGTACACAGCGACGCCTGTTGTTTAAGGCGGCTATGACTGCAGGTATCAAGCTTTTCCCAAAGCGAGCCCTATTACACCTCAATGTTCTGTACCAGTGCCCGGAGCGGGCATTATAGTAAGGTGGTGAATGAGGGGGTGTGTGATGTCCTGTGCTATTGAGATTACAATGCGTGAAATGGCTTTGTTGTTTAGTTCTGTGAGACCAATTATCCTGGCAGCAGTGTGGAACAGTACATTAGGATTGGTTGAATAATGCTCTGGTACAGCAGTAGGAGGAGATGGGGGGGCAACATAAAGTCCTGTCAGTTTGCGGATGACTGATAGTCTTTGGTGGCTCCTTTTTTAATGTCATCGGTTTGCTGGTCAAACCTGAGTTTATTTTCCAGAGTCACTTCGAGGTATTTAAAGCTGTCAACTGTTTGGGCATTGATGATAATGGGGTGCTGAGGTGAGGTGGGATCGATTAGTATTTCCTTTGTTTTGCTGACGTCGAGGTGAAGATGGTTGTCCTCACACCACTGAGTGAAGTGAGCAACTGTGTTGTGATATTCCAGGGCAGAGTTGTTGTCTGTGAGTAGAGCAAGAATGGCTGTGTCGTCTGAGTATTTCAGGTAGGTGGTGTTGGGTGAGGGACTGGTGCAATCGTTGGTGTAAAGCGTATACAGGAATGGGCTCAACACACATCCCTGCAGCACTGTTAGTAAATAAAAGTGTTGTTAATAAAAGACTGATTATATCAACCACTGAACACATAAAAGACTGATTATATCAACCACTGAACACATTGTTTCCAACGTCACCACATCTTAGATGGGAATACATTAATAAAGTCAGTAGTACACGACCGTAAAGCTGTACAGCCAGCGGGCCACGGGCCTAGAGTAGCTATTCAGGATAGCGTTAGCTAGCGGCCTTACTCCCTAACGTAAATCACTCTCATAAACATGAACGCACGGCCCCATAAATGATAATTAACTTAACAGAAAAATAAACTCGGAAAAAAAAGTTTTGAAATTTGTGTTTGGTCAATTATTTCTCTGTTGTTACAATGCTAATTGGCATTGTATTTTACATCGTTGGAAAGCCTGTTTATTGACCTTCACAATGATGTCCAACTTGTAAGGATCATGCATTTGTGGGATGAGCAGCACTGGTGATTATGTGGGTAGCGCCCAAGTAAAATTTGCCAAAATTCTCTGCCAATGCTAAACAGTGTATTCTTCCGCTATGTTGCACCATCGAGTAACAGCTTTTGGTGGGGGCAGTGTCATGGTGTGGAGCGGCATCTCCCTCACTGGCAAAACAAGGCTTGTCATCGTTGAAGGCCATCTCAATGCATTGAGATATCGGGATGAGATTCTGCAGCCAGTGACGATACCATATCTCCACAATCTGGGACCTAACTTTATCCTCCAAGATGACAACGCTCGCCCCCTCAGAGCCAGGGTTATCGCAGACTACCTTCACAATGTGGTAGTAGAGAGAATGGAACGGCCTGCCAAGAGTCCAGACCTCAACCCAATTGAACACTTGTGGGATCAGCTTGGGCATGCTGTACGTGTTAGAGTGACCAACACAACCACGCTGGCTGACCTGCAACGAGTCCTGGTTGAGGAATGGAATGCCATCCCACAGCAACGTGTGACCAGGTTGGTGACCAGCATGAGGAGGAGGTGCCAGGCTGTTGTGGTTGCTTATGGATCTTCCACCCGCTACTGAGGCTCCTGACGGTGTATTAAATGAATAAATTGTAAAATTGCCAATATGTCTTGTTTGTTCCTTGTTACTGATGGAGAGTTCAATCATCCAATCCACCAAACAACTCAAAACAAGAGTCATTACCAACAGGAGAATACACTGTTTAGTATCAGCAGAGAATTTTGGCCAATTTCAATTGGGCGCTACCCACATAATCAGCTGTGCTGCTCATCCCACAAATGCATGATCCTTACAAGTTGGACATCATTGTGAAGGTAAATAAACAGGCTTTCCAACGATGTAAAATATAATGCCAATTAGCATTGTAACAACAGAGAAATAATTGACCAAACACAAATTTCCAAACTTTTTTTTCCGAGTTTATATGTACTCTATATGGCGCTTGTGCACTTCTCTCACCTGTAAACACAATAAAAGGACAGTCATGGATGAACGTCACCTTTCTTGTATGCTGCTATCCTGACTGTCTTATGCTCATACTGGGCTGACTTCCTTCTACGAAGAATAACAGCGCCAGTCGCTGACATACCAAAGCCACTACCGCCACCTACTGGCGAACACAGAATAAAATGTCCAGGGTGTCACATAGGCGTAGTAGGCCCCTAATCACCCACATCTATTGTGCTTATAGCGACTGATAACGGCTATTTTAATGGCCTGATAACAGTTGAATCGGGTGTCTAGTGACACTAGTCAAACCGTACTGAATCACAACAAAAAGTGACTGAAAGTGAGGGTTTCTGGACAATATTTGTCATTGTTTTGTCATTGTTTTGTGTTGTTAATTGATTTCCAATAATAAATAACTACAAACATTTGCATAAAGCAGCATATTTGCCCACTCCCATGTTGATGAGAGTATTAAATACTTGAGAAATCTCCCTTTAAGGAACATTGTGAACGGATGAAAAATGTCTGATTTATTTTCGAATAATTGTCATTAACTATGGACAATTTTGCAATTAATCCTGTATAAATATTTCAATCAATTGACAGCCCTTGTATGTATCCTTGTGTATGTATTTGTGGATGTATTTTCTTTAACTTTTTTCTATTTTAACTTTATCTTCTTTTTAAAAAAAGCCTCCTGTGTACAAGTTTAAATTAGTGTTCGCTACAAATACTTAACACAGTGCATCTAGTTCTTGTATGTTACAATTCTAATGTACTGTGATGTCCATATTAAATAAACTAAAAGATGTAAGATAAGGTAAGTGTAAAATATGTTAACTGTAAAAAAAAATTTCTTGCTGGTGAAATTGTGTTTGTTGTGCACTGCGAAAAGACATGCTCACACCTCACTGTGAGTATTTTTCAGTGAAACTACTGAAGAAATAGCCCCTATAAAAACTGCTGACAGTGAGCTCTGAAGATTATCCAGAGAACAAAATGGATCAGTGCATCCCTTCTTGGCAATATTATCTTACAGTACTTACAGTTTGTGTGGAACTCAAAGGTGTGTTTAAGATGCCAATTATTATTATTATTATTATTATTTTTAAATCAATGACTTCCTGATTAGCCTTTAGTCTCTTATAACAGTCAATTAGACTAATTGGAACCAAACAGGGGCAGGCTACATCATACCATCAACAGGTTGAAACCACCAAACCAAACCAAAAATAAACCAATCATTCTGTTCTTGCTCCTGCAATAATCTTGCACATTAACTACCTCAATTATTTTTTATTTAAGAACAAACATTGTAACTTGCACACTTTGCTAATGTATATAGTATGTTATTGCACACTTTGCTAATGTATATAGTATGTTATTGCACACTTTGCTATTGTATATAGCAGGTTATTGCACACTTTGCTATTGTATATAGTAGGTTATTGCACACTTTGCTAATGAATATAGTAGGTTATTGCACACTTTGCTATTGTATATAGTAGGTTATTGCACACTTTGCTAATGTATATAGTAGGTTATTGCACACTTTGCTAATGTATATAGTAGGTTATTGCATACTTTGCTAATGTATATAGTAGGTTATTCTATGTTTATAATTTAGATATTTTTATACTAGTTGCAGTAGTCCGGTATATTTATAGTGTATTCGAATATTCTTTATATTGTGTATTCTATAGATATATTTCTCCAGTGTTGATATGTACATTTTATTTACTGTTCCTGTGCATTGCTTGGATAACCTGCTGCTGTAACATAATAATCTCCCAATTTGGGATCAATAAAGCACACCTATCCATCTATCTATCTCAACAGTATATCATTATCAACCCACACATGCATGTTTTTTAACCCTTAAAAGTCCAAATTGTAAACAAAAAGTCTTGAATATAATCATCTATTCTGTGCAGAATACTGTTTGCTGCAGGAGAAACCAGGCTGGATGATGAACACCGCGCTCTGGAGATTATATGCTGCATAAAGAGAAGTTTACAGGTACATTCACCTTCCACTAAACATCTCCGACAAGGGAAAAAACAAATCTACGCAACAGTTGAATCTGACTGCGTTTCTCTCGCCTTACCTTAACCACCACATGTATCCATATTCGTAGGGGAAGAAGCTGTTGGGGTCATCACAACAGTACTTCAAGTCACTGAAGCCGCAGCAGAAGAGCGCCGTGGTGTCACTGTCCGCTTTCGGACACGTGAAGCCCTCCACGAACACGTTCTCTTTGCTGTAGTAACTTTCGCAGTCCGAGCTCATATCAGACACAGACCGTCCGCACATCGGCAGCGGTGTGGCGCACGTTAAAAGCCGGTCGGTCTCACCCCACCCATCCATCTCCACATCGCTGCAACTCCACATCCACGTCAAAGGGTCTGACAGTAGAGCTGCTCAGCGGCGCACTACAGGATGGGTGAAGGTGCAGCTCTCTCTCTCTCTCTCTCTTTGCTCTCTCTCTCTCTCTCTCTCTTTCAGTTCAATTCAAATGACTTGATTGGCATGGAATAACACTTAACATATTGCCAAAGCATATTTACATGATGGGAAGTTAACATTAAAGCCGCAGTAGGCAGAATATTTTTGGCATCATTTAGGCAAAAATTCCATAATAACCTTTCAGCATATTGTAATTCAAGTGCTCTGAGAGAAAACTAGACTCCTGGACCTCTTAATACACCTTCTGATTTGGAGCCAGATACCATGGCATTTTGCTAGGTGCCTTTGTTTGTGTTTGCCAATAAGGTGATGTAGTTTTGTTTTAACTGTGTTGTAATTTGGTTGAGTCTAATTGGTGGTTCTGTTCCTGAGGCCTTGGTGTGTTGGTGGAGCTGGTAAGTGAACTCAGCCACAGGATGAGCTGGGTACGGGGGTTCCCATTTTTGCTCATCTTTTGGCACTGCAGGCATTGATTATGAAGTGTCCAAAACGTAATTGCTCTTTTTTTGTATTTTTATTATTAGTGGATATTGGCCTTATTGTGCCCTGTGTGCATTATTTGTAGTTCTCCTCTAAACATGTAGGAGAATCTTACAGAAGTCTGCATGCAGGGTCTCAATGGGGTCTTTATCCAATTGAGTGAAGTCTTGTTTTGTAAGTGGACCCCACACCTCGCTGCCATAGAGCAGGGGTTCGCAAACTTTTTGGGGCCAAGGACCCCTTGCAGGGGAGAAAATTTTCCAAGGACCCCCTCTTAATTGTAACACCAATTCAGCATATGCTTAGCCTACTACCATTTGTACACTTAGATGCCATTAGAACTATCTGTATTCTAAAACTTTTCTACCGACATACTTCAGACCTGTTTGATAGTGATATAGAGAAACATATTTCAATTTGAATCATGTTAATACCACTTTGTTTAGCCCTGATATTCCGGGTGCTTTGTAGTTAGATGATAGCTTTAGCTTGACTAGCTTCATGGCTTCGTTCGCTAGCATCTGAAGACACCATGGATGTATTAAGGGAACTGGATACAGCTTTCATTCCTGTGAAAGCTGCTCAGTGGCACATGATGCCAAAATGGCTTGACTTCCGACCGGAGAAGTATCCGGATCTTCCGCATCCACTGGGCCCATAGAGCAGGCGCAGTAGCGTCGGTCACATGGCTCGGTCACATGGCTCGGTCACGGGGTCCCAGCCGTCACGCTGTCGTCACGGCTTGCTATCTCCGCCTCCCATTCCGTGGTCCAGCCTCGGTCTGGGTCTCATAAACATGAACGGAGGAGGGAAAATAACTCTGGATTCAGCTATTAGTGCATTTTACAACTTTTAGGACCTAATAATTTAAATAAGGGCTATATAAGTGTTCGTACTGGGAAGTTGATTCACCCAAAAAAAAATTATCCGCTGAGTCTCTTTCCCAATGTAAGTCTATGGGAAAAAGTATTTTTGGCCCCAATGGCATCACGTGACGGACACGGACGTGGTAGTACCGCCGTTTGGCCACTACGAAAATTGGGATCAACGACCGGCGCTCTTCCTGGGGGCTTGGAAGACACATGATGCATTTTGGTCTCCTGTCTCAATAAAACCAAACTCTATATAACTGTCATCATGATGACACCGGGCCGATGGACTCACTTTTTAACTGTATTTTAGATATAAAGGCCTGGATGTCACAGAATTTTCTACAGCTCAACCAGGATAAAACAGAGGTAATGATAAGAATATCTCCAAAGTGAGGCCATTTCTCTCTCTGAGCAACACAGAGAGACTGATGCACGCTTTTATAACTGCAGGCTTGACTATTGTAACGCTCTCCTTTTTGGTCTACCAAAGAATACAATAAATCAGCTACAATTAATTCAAAATTCTGCTGCACGAGTGCTGACTAAAACCAAAAGGAGAGCACACATTACGCCTATTTTAAAGTCTTTACACTGGTTACCTGTTAGTTTTCGTATTGATTTTAAAATTCTTTTATTAGTTTATAATCTAGTTTATATATCTTCTGTACAGCACTTTGAATTGCATTTGACTTGTTTGAAAGGTGCTAAATAACTAAAGTTTGATTGATTGATTGATTGATTGATTGATTGATTGATTGATTGATTGATTGATTGATTGATTGATTGATTGATCGATTGATTGATCATATTTTCTCAATTTAGCTAGTTTGGGCTTCGCGTCACTTGACAGAGTGTACTGTCTCAAATATTTCTCCATGCTCGCCAGCTAGCTAGTTGGCTAATAAGCTAAGCTCAGCAGCAGCAGCAGCGGTTAGTTGCTCCCAGAGAGAAGTGACTGATTCATGATAGATTGATGTGATGTGTCACGATTATATCAGAGTTTCTATTGGCCCAAAGCTAACATGGGTGGGAGTAATGGACAAAATATGCTTGTTGTATTGGCGTAAATGGTCCACATCTGTAGATATGCACTTTTTAATGCACAATTTAATAATTTATATAATTTATAGTACATTATTTCGCGGACCCCCCTGACTGAGTGTAAAGGACCCCTGGGGGTCCCTGGACCCCACTTTGAGAATCACTGTGCAATTGGTTCAATAACACACTCAATGAGTTTTAGCCAAATTATAATTAGTAATTCAGTTTGGATATTATTTTTAATGGCATAGAAAGCCCTGCGTGCTTTCTCTCTCAGCTCATAAACAGTCTCATTAAAATGTCCAGTTGAACTCATTTTAAAACCTAGGTAATTGTAGTGCGTGCAACACTCAACATGTTTTGTACCAATTGATAACTTTGGTAGAACATCCTGAGATCTGGATCTCTTTTGGAGAATTATTATTTTGGTCTTTTTGGGGTTTACTGTTAGGGCCCACAGGTATCCATCAATGCATATATAGATTAATTGATGACATAGGCCTATATAGCCTATCTGCTGATAAGACCCCCAGCTAATTAACAAGTATAATACCTAAACCATAAAAAAAAACTTATGACCCCTATTTTCTAACCTTCACATTCTGATAAATCACATAAAACTGGAAGCACTGGCTACATTACAGAAAAGGGTAAGACTTTATAACAAGACAAGATAACTTGTTATCAAGAGTCTACAGCCATAGTGGCTCTGTGAAGCAGTAGTTAGAATAGCAGTGTTTTGAGCGAAATGCTAACGTTAGCATGCTAACACCAGGGATGTTACTGTAATAGAGCTTGACACAGCAGAACCACTCAGAATTTCTGCCAATTTGTCCCAGTGGCTAGTCGCGGTGTTGCGATAAGCATTTTCCCCACAGACCACCATTATAAAAACAAGGTCAGTTTCCACTTTTTCTATTATGAATCATTAATTCAGGTTCTACTTGTAAAACTTTCTGAGAGCCTAGACAAGCAATTTTTTTAGTGTGACGTCATTCCAATGAAAAGTCTATTGACCGGGGGCCAGCGGGACAAACACTAAAGGCACGGTCCAGGCATGTTACCATCGCCTGCCGACGGGATATTTACCTGAAAGTCCACACGAATCCCAAGATGCAAATTTGCCTCGAAACCGGAAGCAAATATTTTTTCACCCTTTTGCTCGCATAGAATGGGAAAGTGAATGGGAGGCAAATGTTAATTGACATGTATGACCGTGCCTTAACGCATATGTGCAGCAGGCTGCTAAATTACAAATCCTGCTATAGCAAAGGCATGGCCCGCTCTACTCTGCCTCTGATTGGCGAGTACTCACTGCCTTCGTTGGTTGGATTGGTTAGGTTTAGTCATGAGGAGTGAGATTGGTTAGGGTTAGGGTAAGAATATCATGGTAAGCCAATCTGAGGCAGAGTAGGGCGGGTCATGCCTTCGCTATAGGGTCGTGTCTAAAAGTTAACACGCAAATGGCGAAACTCTCGCGAGACGGTTATGGTTAGGCACTGATCTCGAATAGTTAAGGTCAGGATAGGTCGTCTGGCAGCGATTTTGCAAGTTTTCGCAATTTAAGGTGCTAACAAGGGTACAAAATACATATATCGAAATAAGATTAAATGGATTATATTAACAAGTATATAACATGTTACCTGTGTCTCTGGTAAATTAAAAATAAAGTACCACAACTTTATGAGGGAAATGTCTTTATTCTTTAATTTTTGAATAATTCCTAACGATTGATGACAGATACATTTGAGTTGAAGACATCTCTGACTACATACAGACACAGTATCAAGCATTTTTACTGTATCCATTATGAGATATTCCAAAGCAAAATTTCCATATTTGTACCTGTTACTGTAGTATTTTATTATATGATCTTTTTAGGCTGTTTTTCATTTTGATTAGCTTTTTTATAGCCTATTTATATACATTTTCTCAAATTATATTCCCTCTCTTGTCTTGTCGAGGGACATTTTTGTCAAGCTCCAACCAAATTTGAATCACTAAACATTTATCTTGGTATTGCAGCTTTTCTATATTATGACCATGTGCATTTTGCAATATATTTAACATACTTTTTTTGTATATGAGGTTATATGTATTTTCTCATGTTTATATTGTAGGCCAGCCCAATGTCAGCTGAGATCAGGTCTAGCCCCCCCCCCGTGACCCTGAATAGGATAAGCGGTTACAGATAATGGATGGATGTTGTAGGCCTAGGTGCCATGATGTGATGATTGATTGATTAAGTGATGTCAGTTTGTAGTGTCACCTGATTGGTCCACATGGGTCAACCAACCTATTTAAGATATTCTCTCCTTAACATTGTTATTATTAAATATCTCTGACTGCAAGGGAAGAGGACAGTGTGCGGGAGTCTTTTTTGTTCTATATTGAGGACATACAGGTGTACAAATGTTATGCTCTTCAATGCTGACACGAGTAATATAATGAAATCTATCACTTTGCTTAATTTGTTTGACAAAATTATTCATTGGTTAACAATTAAGTAACTGCTGCCCGTTCTTTCATTACAGAAAGGATCTGTATAAATGTATAAATGACTTATTCTGACGTGTTTTAAACTTAATTAAAGAATTTGCAATCTATTTCCATCCTTGAATGTTACTTGGTGGCAATTGTGAAAGTATCTATAGCCAGCTAACATTAACCTGTTTCACATTAATTGTGTATTTCGCCAGATTATTTGAATTGGCAAGCTAATAATAAGCAAAAGGCTCATGCTAGGTTAACAGCATATTCGCAATAAAATCTGACTCATGCGATCAGAATATTGAAATAAACCAAAAAAGTAACTACATTTTAGCTTATTTTCCAACACCAATGATGGACAGTGAACTTTAATAACTTCATAAACCAAAAACCATGGCAGCAAGTGTGTCCCAGCAGTGTGCATCACTTTTTGGTGTCCCCTGGAAACAGTTTCTGTTGTCGTCTGTATTACTTGCAGCGCTTTTCTATAGTTGGTTGTGTTGTGTTTTCTGTATTTGCAGCATGTTGAGCTCTCAGCACCATCATAGGAAAAGCCATCCTACAGTATAATAGACAGACCTACTTCACTTGGATTATTCCCACTTAGTGAGACTAGCTTTCACATTCAGTCCAGGGTCATTCCATCTTTTCTGAACTCCTTTATAATATATATACATCTGTGAGGGTGGTTCAGAGCAGTGTGAGGGTCTGGTGAAAAGCCTTATTCAATCCCATAATGAGTCTGAGTTTTATCCGTATACTCTACAGTCATCTAATGTGAGGTTTAGCACCTACATAGTGCTGTAACTGCTGCAACTAACATTAGTATTTGAACATTAGCAAGGTGTTGCTAATAAATACAGTAGGATCCAACTTCATGCTAACATTAAATATGAGCTATTAGCCACTATGGCCCCTTCACTTAAAACACACCTTTTTAGCCTGGCTTTTATCTAGTTATTAGTTTTATTATATTATACTTTATTTTACTAATTTAAATATTTTTTAATAAACATATGTTTTTATTTGTTTTTAAATCTATTTTTATGTTCAGCACTTGGAGTTGCATTTGATGTATGACTTGTGCTATATAAATAAAGTTTGATTTGATTTGATAATATTGTGGCAGCATGTTTTCTACTCCCCTGCTGCATGCACAATGTCATCTGTTTGTGAATAGGTAAACCGTCTATAAAGCATTGGTAAATGATGTATTAATTATTAATAAAATCATTAGTTACTACTTAGAAACCTTTATAAAGGGTGCTGACACACGGTATATAGATCATTATTTCATTCATCATATTTGTAGTTGATCCGACAACTACATCACCTGAATTGAAGACGTGGCTGCACATAAATTTGGTAGTCAAAAGCCTGGGTAAAGGTGCATGACACAATATCTTTTGATACTCTAAAAGCATGCATGTAAGCTCACTGATGCACTCAATAAAAGAATACAGTAACTTGTCTTATTAGATAGAATTAATTTACAGTATACTGTATGTACAGCAAACTAGGCAATATCATTTACTTATCAGTGGGGGATACATTTCTCTGAGGCAGGAGACAGGCAGACTATTTACGGAGGAGGGAAGCAGGTACAACACGGTGATGGCATGATAACGATGAATTCCATCTTGGACAACATGTATCACCCCCTCTACAGTAAGCTGATGCAGAAACAAACTGCCTTTAGCTTCTCCAAGATGCAACATGATGTCAAAATCAAAATCAAGACATGTCCATCTGCCCATCAAACATAATTCAAGTGACATCTGAGACACCACTGATCTGAGTTTGTGCTTTAGTGTTTATTACAATTATTCTGAACAACCCAAAGAGGGAGCTGATATTAAAGGGATAGTTTGGGTGTTTTGATGTGGGGTTGAATGAGGTACTTATCCATAGTCAGTGTATTACCTACAGTAGATGACAGTCGGCACGCCCCAAGTTTGGAGAAGCAGACAGGAGTTACCACATGGAAGCAAAGCAATGTATGGCAGTGGACGGGGCCGGCAGCAAAACGTAAAAGAAAGGCCCACCTAAAAAAAATTATATCAGTTAGAATATTTTCACCGGTTTACCTTGCTGTCAGACAGCTTTGTTTCCGACAGGGAAATGAAGCTGTTATCTATGCTCTCGTCAAAGCAACCAGACTCCATTGAAAAATATTTTACTTCGCAGAACACAGGAGTTGCTGGTCTATCGCTGCCTTGATCGCTTAGTTTGTTTGTGTTATTGGATGTTTTTGGTTAGTTCAGATTCACCAAAGTCACACAGGTCCCGCTCTGCAAACAAGAATGGAGAAAAGCTGAATAGTGTTGATTTTGCTGTGTGTGCCTTCCATATCGGATGGACTCACTGAACCTTCTCTGGTGAGTAACAATGATCATTAAGGTACAACACCTTTCATTCCAGAGGGAAACTGTCATATTCCACCAAAGTAACTTAAATAAGCTTTTGTGAAGAAAAGGAAATAAATATTGTAAACTTGATGAACTGATGAAAATCAGCTTTAGCATTTACTCATTTTAAAAAAAAATCTCCTTTCAACTATTTCAAATAAAATATAAGTTTTTTATCTAATTCCATCAATACTTTTTCCCAAATCTGTATTTCTGTGTGCAGTTGTGTCTTGATTTTCTTGATTTTGTACCAAAAAAGAATTTTCAGAGACCAGGATAAGGTGTTTACATGCCACAGTATCCTGGTTCTTATTGGATTTCTCCAGGTAGCAAATCCAGGTTTCAAATCCTTCAACTTACTGGAGGTGAATTACTATATCACTGGAGTAATCCTTTTAGTGAAAAGTACATTTGTCACATGTGTATATGGCAAAAATAAATAAATATAAAAATATATTTTTAAAAAAGCTAAAACATTTTGCAATATGCTGATTCATTATTCTCATTAAAATTAGTTTTTCTGGGAAGAATGACTTTTAAGTATCAGGTAAGTCCTGTGGTGGAAAGTGACTAAGAACATTCACTAAAGTACTGCAACCTTTTTTTACAATTACAGTTTTATTTACTTTATTTTGACGTACTCTAGGCTAGTTGAATTTTTACATGTTGTGCAACTTTATACTTCTACTCTATTTTCAAGGGTTAATATTGCATCTTTCACTCCACTACATTTATTTAAAAGCTATAGTTATTTGACATATCACATATTACAAGACTGACAATGATCTTATAAAACACAATGCATTGATATAGATTCAACTACCAACATTCAACAGTATATAAAGATGCTAAAATTAGCTCCGCCTCGACCAGCCGGGACATTAAAATGCTGCTATGATAATAATCCAATAGCATAATATGTATAATGATGTAACACTCTAAAAGGGAACAATCTGCATAATGAGTACTTTTACCTTTGCTACTTAAAGCAATTACTGAAGGGTTTCATGGAAATTTGAAAATTGATTTGAAAATGAAGTTTATACAAGCTCTCATGGCAGGAATTCAGAGAAAAGTAGAGCTTTTAAGCAATGCCCGGAACGCCACCCACAAATTCCAGCCTGTCACACAACATTAAAGTCCCCCGTTTTCCCAACAGGAAAAGAGACACTTTTGTGAAGAGACGGGGCCTCACAGCCTCATCTGTGTATATGAGTAATATATATATTTTAAAATCCACATCATTTTCCCACACATGAATTCACTGGAGACTTCAACCTAGAAATTGCTATGTATATACATTTAAGCGATAGTATTTCTGTCCTTTTACTTACAGTTTTTCTCATTTGCTTTAGCTCCATTCTTGAATTCGAATTGTTTTTTTTTTCAAAACAATAACTTCAAATCTCTGAAAAAATAGTTTGTTTGTAGAGATTTGAATTTCTCATTCGTTAAAGCAAACTGCACGTGTCCAAAAGAGTCAGTACAATAACCACTTGGCTTGCTGATCAAAATTGATGAGTTGATTCTCAGTGAAACCGTCGTCCTCTTCAAAAATTCTCAACATTCCTTCATCGTTTTAGCCATCAAATGCAAAATGATCCATTCAATTATCAAAATCTCTCAGACATACATGTATTTTCCATAAATATCTATGACATGGTGTTACGTACTGTGAGGAGGTACAAGTTGTTGTTATTTGCTTTACTTATTTTTGGCATGAAAGTCATTTTTTGGCTAATTTTCTGTTCAGTGTATATGACTTTACATGAAACATCAAAGGGGAATTTTCTGTTTACTGTAGTACATGTAACACATCCATCCATCCGTCCATCCTTCCATCCATCCATCCTTCCATCCATTCATTCATCCATCCATCCATCCATCCATCCATCCATCCATCCATTTTCTTCCACTTATCCGGGGCCGGGTCGCGGGGGCAGCAGGCTAAGCAGGGAATTCCAGACGTCCCTCTCCCCAGCAACGTTTCCCAGCTCTTCCTGGGGGACCCGAGGCGTTCCCAGGACAGCAGGATAATCTCTCCAGCGTGTTCTGGGTCTACCCCTGGGGCCTCTTACCAGTTGGACATGCCCGGAAAACCTCCAAAGGGAGGCGTCCAGGAGGCATCCTGATCAGATGCCTGAAACACCTCAGTTATGTAACACATCGCTACATAAATAAATTTACTGTACACAGTAAATTTCGAACAAATGTACATACCTTTTTGTCTGTGTACTACAGTAGGCCTATTGACTTTCAAACTTACTTCTGTTGAAATGGGAATCTACTAAGCTCAGTGTGATACACAACAGCATTCAGCTAGACACAACTGACATTCTGGTGTAGTACCGTAAGCATTCAGTGTCAACAAAAGGTAAAACAAAACAGAGCTTTGTCTATAAGGAACGTTTCCAGGGTTGATTGCTGTGGTGAAAAAACATCTACTCATTTAGACCAGTATACAGCTCACACGATGACAAAACAACTTCTCATTTTGGTGGCGTTGGCCAATTCACTGACACAATAACTCGGTTTTGAAGCATGAATGAAGTCTTTTGGGTGAGTTACTAGCTTTTGCAAACATGCAACAGAGTTGTGATGTCCCATCAAACAGTTGTGACTATTGCACTTACAGTTTAGAGAAAGTTAAGACGGTTTCAAAAAATGAGCCAAAGCGATTGAGAAAAACTGTTAGTATATCTTTGAATCTCGGACTTTTACTCTAATAGTGTATTTTTACATTGCGGTTTTTATATTTTTGCTTAAAGAATACTTATCTCACAACTGATTTAGCCTGCAGAGAGCAAAGTATTGGACCACTGGAGGGATGATGATGTATTGTGGAATTTCAGCAGTAACACTGATCAGCCTGATGGGGGCACCATACCTAAAGGGCAAACTTTACATCACTGGTCTGTCTCTGACTACATCAGAAGGGATGGAGGGATGATGCTGCTTGTTGTGGTGTTTTGGGGTTTGGTGTTATTTGACAAATTGTCCTTGCTGTTGATGTCACTGCAGTTCACACAATGCACTGTAACTAGCATTGAGGGGCTACGGAGCTCAGTGTGGATGTCTACCGGTATGGTCATTTTAAGAAAAAATGAAATGTTGCTTTTTTTCACCTGCAAAAGAAAAAAAGAAATGTATTGACTCTGACCTTACTAGTGCCAGGTGATTACTGCATTCAACATTAACAGCGTCAAATGAATAAAATGTAAGACATTCCTTAGTTCATGACAAAAGACGTTTCTTTAAGAGGATCCGAGCAACCATTGTTACCCTAGGAGGAGATCGATAAAAAGGCTGAATTGTGTTAAAGCCTTATTGTACCATTCCAATAAATGAATGCTGCTTATAGACATTCCTGAGTCTTGGTGTAGCTACAGTCTGTGAGTTTTGCAATGTAGAATATTTTGACCACAGGCTGGTGGTATTATATATAATCTTAACTTTTATTATATTGTCAACAAATCCATTGAAAAGAGCAAAAACAACAACGAACTGATCCTACTAACAAGTGTTGTGTGTGTATCAAAGCCTGATGTATCTTATTACTCTATGGCAATGATTCTTAAAGTGGGGTCCAAGGACCTCCAGGGGTCCTTGGCACTCTGTCAGGGGGTCCGTGAAATAATTTGCTATAAATTATAAAATTGTGCTGTATCATTAAAAGGTGCAAACCTACAGATGGGGACCATTTGCACCACTAAAACAAGCATTGTGTCCTTCACTCCCACTCACGTTAGCTTTTCTGTCAATAGAAACTCTGATATAATGGTGACACACAGCAATAAGTTCATTATTTTGAAGTTGAACCACTTACTGAAAGTCAGCTTTAGATTGGTGAGTTTAAATGTCTGGATTTATTAGGACTATAACAGTCTTGCTACTGTTCATTTTCTGAAAGTTTGTAAGATCAATTACTACTAATTATTACTGAAAGTAGACAACATAAAGAGTCTGTAATTAATTTTGACAAAGATTGATTGCTCCATAAATGACAAACTGATGTTTGAAATTGACTGCAATGGTTCACATGAGGATGGAATTCAAAATACTGTCAAAAATGCTGTTTTTGAGATAAAATTCAGAAATTTACCACCGTACATCTACCATATACTTTTTGGTTTTGAATTTTTGTTTTCTTTGTTGTTGATGTTTTGATTTTCATGAACATTGGAGCTTTCTTTAGTGAGACTTTGCAGTAGCTATGTACAGTACTGTTTACAGTAAAACATTTTGATGCACTGTGGGCTCAGTTTTTGATAATTCAAAAATCTGGCTGGATCGTTAGTGGAGGACAGTCTGAAGATGCAGTGTAGCAAATTTGGCGTCAATTGAGCAAAAAATGTGTGAGGAGATAGGTTTAATAAGTTTTACAGTTTTTGAGAAAAACAGAGTGATGGACTTCATACTTCCAGCCAGGTCGAAGCATATGAACGTTTCTGCTCATTTGGGCTACATTTTGGAAGTGCTGGCACAAACGGCTAATTTGTTATGAATTATCAAAGGTTTAAATTTTAGGCGTTTGCTGTAGCGCCACCATCAGAACAATTTGTTTGGCATGATAGGACTGGACCTAACGAAGAAGAAGAAGAAGAAGAAGAAGAAGAAGAAGAAGAAGAAGAAGAAGAAGAAGAAGAAGAAGAATATTGACAAAAACAAGAGGAAGACCCAGTTGTAAAGAACCAATCAGATGCCTCCCTGCCTCCCTGCTCGTACTCTACCCTTAGCGTGCACCAGAATGAACTCAAAGCGCGTCGCCGCCGCACGTTAACTGGAGAATGGAAGAGAAAACTCAGCCCAGCAGTAGCACTGCTGCGGTTACTTGTCATGAGGAAGCGATGTGGAGTTGAGGTCCTCTCTCCACTCTGTGGCTGTATTCGAAACCGCCTACTACATACTACTGACAAACGCAGTATGCAGTATGTACTGTATACTGTATACTGCGCCCCTGAGTAGTATGTAGTATGAAACGGTTAAAGTGATGTATTTGCAGTATGCTAGATGAGGCTTTAGCCTTTAAACCAGCTCTTAAAACACTGGACAACAAGCACGAACTCGTACCACTATTACAATATTATCAAAAAATACAACTTTGATTTAGTTGTTTATGTTCTGTTAGTTTACTTTATAAGATACTGCAGGTTTAAACTATTTATTCTAACAGCTCATAGTGAAGTCAGACAAACAGGATTATCAACGAGGGGAGACGGCAAATATAAAACATTGCTCGACAAAATTTACGTTACTCAAACTTCTTTTTCAGTTACAGAAACAAAAGAGTGGACTGATCTCCCTCCAGATATTAGAGTAATGTTAAAAAGGGTCGTGTTGTCTCAGCAGGTATCTCTCTGCCCCCTCAGAGGCTGCTCTTTCCCTCGCCACTCTGCTGCTCTGTGGCCGGCTCTCCAGCGAGCTACCCCCCCGCAGGCGATTGTTGAGCTTTTCAACTCCAAAAAGGCAGATAAACACATGTTAATTTATAATGGACATTTGTGTTGTGATATTTAAACAAACTATCCGTCAACCAGGAAATAAAAGCCCCTCGTCTACGAGACCGGTCTCTTGAGAGAGCTCCAGCCAGCTCATAGCGGGGTCTGTGTGAGTGACTGCCTGGGTGGAGAGGTGGCGATCCCGGCAGGAGCTAGCTAGCTGTGCCGGCAGTTTGTGGAGCTTCTAAACTCCGACAACAGTGGAGCAAATGTTTGATTCGCCATCTAACATCGTAAAACTGTCAATATTCTAAATCTACACAGGTGATTTCTCGCCTCAACATTTTTCAGAAGTGAATTTAGTGATGAAATAGCTACGAAAAATGTGAAGTAGTTACGATGCGGCGGTGCTCGTGCATGTGTGAGGGGGGCGTTGCCTTGGAAGGAGGTTCGAGGGGAGGGGGGGGGGGTTTAGACGGAGCTCCTGACGCCGTGAACGCACTGGACGCATTGTGGCCGCGTGGCGTCTGCGTCGCGTGGTGGCTGCGTGATTGAGGCGTCGGTCATCCACACCAGCTGCGTTTCAGCTGCGTGTCAGCTGCTGCTGCTGCTGCTGTCAGCCCTTTCTTTCTACATAGGGTTTGCCTTTCATAATAGCCATTTCATTTCATTATAAATATCATTTATATTTATTTTAGATAGAGAAAGGTTAAGAAACGTGTGGTAATTTGTAAATAATAGTAATAAACCACAATTAAAACCCGTACTACATTCATTCATGGAGCTCTCCAAGTCACTGCCTGTTCCACAACACTGTCTGCACATATTTCAGAATAAAAGCCTTGTGTTAACAAATGAAGGAATTTTGTCCACAGAAAAAACGCTTGAGGGCTTTTATTTTTAAATGAAAGCAGGAAGTGCTGATTTAAAAACAAGTCTTTACTTTATTTCATCTCCGTAACATTTTCTACAGATAGAGACATGTAAACTGTAGTAACCTTGATGGTATGATGTTAATATGCAGTCAATAGATCACCTTCACTGTCTGTGACATATTCTACAGATGTCTAGACATGTAAACTGTAGTAATCTTGCTGATATGATGTCAATATATTGTCAATAGATCACTTTCTCTGTCTGTTGCTGCTGTGAAACGCGCGCGGCTCGCATCAAAAATAGGCGAGACCTCTGAGCTCTAGAAGAGACCCAGCTGAGACGCAGCTGTCTCACGCGGGCAGTGCGGATGCTCTGACCTGTTAACACGGACGCCAAAATAAAAAACAACAGGTAACGCAGCCGCCACGCGGCCACGACGCGTCCAGTGTGTTCCCCGCGTGAGGCATGCTACTTTCAAATTATGCTAGCTCTCCAAGACCGTCGACCCTATCTTTAAGTACAGTACTAAGTAAGTGATGTTTTTTATGGGTTTTGTTCACAATAACAATAAAACAAGCCTTATTCTTTAAAAAGGAAAAAAAAGAGGCTACAGATGCAAGACAGATCCAGACACTCGGGCTGACATAGCGAACACTTATTTTTCCTTTCCCTCTGATTTGGACAAAAGTCTTGCTAATAAACTGATACACTTAATGTTTGTCTTTTGCGAATTATAATTTTTAAATTATTTTCCACCCAAATATACATACAGAATTCCATCGATACAGCCAGTTGACATATACAGTATACATATACACACCTACATAAAGGACAAAAGTTGCAAAAAGAATGTGGATGTAAAGCTCAACATGGATACTGAGCTCTCAACCTGCAGCTGAATGGCTGTGGAGATGGAGGATCGTTGTTTTACACGTTCCCTCCCTCATGTGGCATTATGGCAGCTGCATTGAGCCAGCATGCGTTACACCATGTATACAGTTCCCTATATACTTCTTATATAAGTGGATTAAATACAAGTGACACAAGGGCATTACAATCTGAAGAGCCATTTTAAATGAAAAAGTAATTAAATGCTTTTTCTGTGATTTCAAGTCTTATCTTTTCCATGAGCAACACTGTAGCTGAGGCACATCGGTGACTGAAAATTGTTCTTAAAGCATGTTGTTTTCTTTCTACTCAGACACCATGACTTGCTGCTGCCCAAGCAAAGCGTTGCCCTTGATCAGCGAGATATGAAAAGAGCTGATGTTGTCCTATTTCTTGACAGACCAGTGTGGTTGCTACATACTCAAGGAGCTAAAACAAGCAAAGTGCTTCAAAAGCTTCAACTTTTTGTTGTTTGGTTATTTGGTGCGATTATAAACCATTACAAAAAGCTGATATGTTATTGTTTAATGTGTGAAAGTATGGGAGTGTCTCCACCTCCAATACAACTGTTTAAAAGTCTAACTGATATTACAAAAGTCATCCCTGTTTGCAGTCAAAATCCTGTCAATGTGATTTTTGAAATTCTTAATATTGAAAGGAAGAACAAAATGTCTTTTGTATCTTGTTTCTCCAAAGAGAGCACATGACAATTGACAGAGCAGGATAAAAATGTGGAATTTATTTTCACTTGAATTGAAGATTGAGGATGTTTTAAGAGAAATTGTCCAGAACAATCTCCATGTTTTTTTTCCAGTTTGAAAATAAAGAAACAAAGACCAGTCTCTCCCAGCGAGTGGTGTGTTTATCCTGTCAGCTGTCAGTGGGTTTTGTGTTGGTGTCTGATTGAAGGAAAGACCTGTCAATCATTTAGTGTGCGGCTTACTTGAAATGACATCTGTCCCAAGCAGATGCTTCATGAGCCTTTGCAGAGCACAATGAGGGCCTGGCTTTGTGAGAAAAAAGAAAACAACCTGGTCGAGTCCAGGTTACATGAAAACTGGTTCAGTCTCCTCATAGACAGACACACACATATATATATATATATATATATATATATATATATATATATATGTATACACACACACACACACACACACACACACACACACACACACACACATACTGTATATGCATATACATACGTATATACATATACAGTAAATATGTATATACATATAGTATATACACACTTATTTTGTGTTGTTAATTGATTTCCAATAATAAATATATACAGACATTTGCATAAAGCAGCATAATTGTCCACTCCCATGTTGATAAAAGTATTGGATACTTGACAAATCTGTCTTTAAGGTGTGTGTGATTAATCGTGATTTAATGTTTTAAACCATTGACAGCCCAAATATATATATATATAGATAGATAGATAGATAGATAGATAGATAGATAGATAGATAGATAGATAGATAGATAGATAGATAGATATTATTATTATTTTTTTCCAGGCAAGACATCAAAATATTTATTTTTTTAATAGATGAGAATTTCCTGTAACATCAGAATGCAACTTGACATTATTGTAAAGCGTTTTTGTTTAGCTTGTCAATCCAAGAACATTTTAAAATTGAAATTTATACTATAATGTTGTGGAATATGTCAGGTATAAAGTGTGTGCTACAGAGCTGGCTGTAATCTTTTTTAAAAAAAGGCTTGCTTGCCAGCCTCAGGACCTTCTATCTGCACAGAGAGGCAGACAGCCGGAGGATCACGCTCTGACCGATTGCCTGCTGCTCCGAGGTAAAGGGCAGGCTAAGGTTGCTAAACTACATCCTCAACACCACTCCCACCCTGATGACATCAGGACCCCATGCTGTCATTACCACTACATTACATAATCACAGAGCACACAAGACAACAATCTTGGCACAACAGTCAACAGTGAATAGACGTATTCAAGGCGTTCTAACACGTGGATCATATATGTTCTTGCTCTCGGCCTAATTGGTGCATTTTGGCTGAATTGGAGGCGTGTGAGCAACTGCATTTGGGTTTTTAATGAATGAATGCATGTCAGCTTCTGGGAGTTTGTCTAATCCTGTGTAATCCCTGCCTGATGAAACCAGATAGAGTGGAAATATTGGCAAAAGAGAGGGATTAGTGACCATGTAGTCTGGCAAAACATGTGATCGCAGCACGAGCACATACTTTACTCACACATATGCAGCTCTCCCCTGGCACACACAGACAACACGCCACAGCACTAACCTCCATTCATGATTCTTCCATACATAACGCAAAAGAATGAGTGGAGGTTGTGTGAATGTGTGTTATTAGGAGGGTGTGAGTGTTCCCATAGAAGTCCCTCAATCCAAGTACAACCCGAGCCCAATGGGAGTAATGTACTGCTAAAAAAAAGTCAAAACATTCAATAGACAAAGTGAATCTGTGTGACCTGACTGGCGCACACATAGTCTCATCCTGAGGACAGACGGTGAAGGACAAAGCGACCTGAATCACTCAAGCTTTGGGCAAACGAAAGATTAAAACTCCTCTCTGGGTGAAATAAATAAATAAAATAAAATCTGTGCAGCAGACAGAACGATTCAGCGCTGGACGTGAGCAAACACACAGCGGGGCTGTGTCTTAAAAACAAGAATCGGAGCTCACGGACACAACTGTCAGCTCCCTTATAGACCCGGGAACCCGGAAAAACTAGGCTGCACTGCCTAGTTTCAGCCTGAGGTGCCTTTTAGCAGTCGATAAAGAGATTAAAGGAATAGTTTGATGTTTTGGGAAATACAATTGCTTTCTTGCAGCGAGTTAGAGGAGAAGATTGATAGCACTTTTATGTCTGTGCCTTAAAGCTGAAGTAGCGAGATTGGAGCAAATATGATTCAAAAAATATATTTTTATAAAACGGTCGCTATATCCTGACAGTAGTACATGAAACAGGTAACCTGAAAAAAAAAAAAGTGCCTCTGTGTCCTCCGGTGCTCCTAACAGCATCTTTAAGATTTCACAGACTGGAGGAAAACAACCAGTCAGAGCCGAGATGGAGTCCGCTGTCCAGCTGCCGTCTATGAGAGCCGGCTGTCAATCACTCGCGAACTCCGACCAAACGGTCAAACTAGGCAGCGCTGATAAAATATGAATCAATATTCTGTTACTGTAATGCCTATTTCTCTCCTCAAATGTTTTCAGAAACATCTTCTAGTGTACTGTTTAGCTGTAAAATGAGAAACTTTGTGACCCGGCAGCCATGTTGAGATCTCTTGAGGGAATATCAAGCACCGGTCACATGACCGGATCACAGCCAATAGGAACGCTCTCTCTCTGAAATGACCTGTGATTGGCCAAAGTCTCCCGTCACGAGCTAGATTTTTTAAAGCCTGAAAACAGAGTCATGATGAGGTCCAGAAGTTTAGTTTTCTCTCAGAACACTTGAATTACAATATGCTGAAAGGTTATTATGGGAGTTTTGCCCAGTGATGCCAAAAAATTGTTGCCTACTGAAGCTTTAACCATTGAGCTAGAAATTTTCACAGAATTTTATCCGGCCTTTGAGGGTGGTTAGCCTACAGTAGCTCAGCACGGGGTAACAGCTACTGTAGTCTCAAATCTCATTCTGTCTATTGCTTGTTTAATTCGTACTCACACGTAAATATAAAAATGACAAGTTATTAGGAGCTTACGAGCTGTCACTATTTCTTGGTAAACAGGCAACCAGCAGAGAAACTCAAGAAAGTCACTGCACCTGCCTGCCCGACGCAAGATAAGATAAGATAACATAAACCTTTATCGATCCCCAGTGGGGAATTCGGTGGTTGCAGTTACGGATACTTAGATACCAAGTCGATGCCAAAATTCTGAAAACGTGATGGTACTTGTTTTTCTACAGTACAGCTACCGTCAGGGCTCGAGACTAACGGCGTCCTGTCGTCCCAGGGACGATAGAAAATGTGTTTAGGACGCAGTAAACTCACTATTGATGCATTCAGGGTACGCACCCTATTTTTTCCTTGATAATGCTACATTGCGAACAACAAATCGGTGTTGAAATCAGCAGGACAGGAGCTAGTTAACGTTAGCTGTTAGCTCCATGCAGCACTGTGCTGCTTACCGGCTGCTAACAGCTAACGTTAACTAGCTCTTGTCCTGCCGATTTTAACACGGGAGGTGCCATTATGGTGCATTCATGCTCTATTCAGTTAAAATGAGTATTGGGTGAAGGTAAATTCTAACGTTACCATGGTGTGTGTGTTCAAATGTAATCTTGTAAAATGTAGTTTTTGGCGAGAAACCTGAAAAAATCCAGTTGTTTGAAGGGGATGTTTTCACAGAAATATAAAATGATAATTGAGAGGGAATTATGACCTGTTTAACTTACAAACGGTAATACAGGAGTGTACATGGGTCATCTACATGGGATTTATTGTTTTACTTTTGTTTTTTACCGTGGTATCGAATTGGTATCGAGAATCGTGGAATTTCACTGGTATTGGTATCAACTATTACATTTCTGAAAAATTATTAAAAAAAAATTATAAAAATGAAAACAGAAAAACTATACAAGAGCATAACATTGCAAGGTGAAGTGACAGTAGTGTGATATAATATAATAGCAGCAGAGACAGCAAGTCTATGTTAAAAGTGTAAACCAGACTCCAGACTGATGATATGATTAAGTAATGATACTTAATATCATGTAGCTAAACTGCAGTTCACTGTAGAACGCTGTGGTTCCCAAACCTTTCTGCAGGGCCCCCCTTTTGTAGATATAAAATATTTTCCATATTTTCTCCTCCTCCTAAAACATGAGAAGACACGCTTCGTTGTAGTCAGTGCTAGCTTCAGTTTGTCATTTCTTAAGCGATAGTTATACATACATACACATACAATTATCAGTCTTCGCCTTGCGGAGGTAATGAGTTTGAATTGAATCTAAAATCAACAACTCTGTATCTTGCCAGATTCCAAAAGTGGATGACAGCTGTGTCAACAAAGAAATTGTTGTGGATCTCATGTGACAAACCAGGACTCCAGTAAACTGACAGCTACTGTAGATGTGAAAGTCCAGTCAAATGCATTTCTGCTAATCCCCTGGCTATTCTCAAAAGGCATTTATACATACATTACTGAATGAAACCCATCTGACCTGTAAAGCCCACATGCACGCCACGTCCCTACCACGCAGCAGAGGAAGGTGATCCTTTAAATACAGATTGTCATTGGACACAGTGAGTTATCCTCACCGGACACAGTTGCTGGACTTTCTGGATAAACAGTCACAGAATTTTAAGGTGATACAAATGTTGAATACTGAGCATCAGAATTGTTTAAAACATGTCACGTCACTGATTGGATGAACACCATTAGTGGGCACCCCTTCTCTCTCTGAGAGAGTGCTTTGTTGAAAGTACAATAAATTACATTGAACAAGAGAGTGAACTCTGATGAACAGCATTCACACAATGAATGAATTGCTTTCACTTCAGAACAATGCAAAACAGCGCAGATTAGCTGTTGCCAATTTCCCTCCAAGTAACAAATCAACCAGAGGGAAAAGAGATAGTGAGGACTGCAGAGATTTTTAGTTTTACTTATTTTGTTGAAGTTTTTATTCTTTTTTTCTGTGATTTTCAAGTTAAAATGCAAGTCTAGTTTTTCTTCCAGATCTTCTTGTATGTGCTATTATTAATGTTTAACCAATTTTCTTTTGGCATTGAGATAACTCGTTGGGGACTGCTAGGTAACCTTCAGTGCCAGCTGGCTGAGGCTGGTCATATCGGATTTGAAATGTTTATTAAATCTGATGAATGTGGCATGATAACTGGCCTTTTATTTCTCTGGCCAACAAGCATTAGTGGCTGTGATCCTTTAAATGTCTGGGACATTTTTCGGGCTCTGGGAACTCACCTCTATCATGAATTTGATTCCCTTGACTCAAATTGTCCCTGTGAAGTGTCAGGTGGAACACACTTTTTGCGAGGTGGATATATTTTGGCAGCAGCAGGATGACTGGCAGCACATTCAAATCTATCTGGAGATTGTGGTGCTGAGAAAACAAAAAGTAAAGGATTAAAAACATTGCTCTAACTGGTTGTTTCCCAATTTGAAATTGACAGATATCAAATGCTCTCCAAAGCTTTGCAAAGACATCTTACTCTCATCTTGTATCATTCTGTAGAAAACTGTATTTTTGTATGCCAAATGCCAAATAGTACAATATGAAAATTTAACCGAATCTCACGGGAAGGTGTGTAAATAACACAACATTACAAGGACATTCCGCGTGTCATGAGGATGCATTTCAGGCTTTTCGCTTGTCATTTGTCCGGTGTTTGTTGGACCTGTCCATCTCCACTCCCGCCAGCCATAAGTGGTCTTTCTCGCTTTTTATTCTACGTCACTAACTCTAAGCGTAGCATTTTCATGCGGATGCGTTTGCATTCAGTTCAGGTACAGACTACATGGCGTACAAATGACACGGCAAAAGCAAGACAGGTGTTTATTGCATGCTTAATGCCTTGTGCATTATTGTGTTATTCATACGCCTTTTCAGGCAAACGGTCTGGAATACCAGTGCCAAGCTAATATCTCAGTATTAACATATAGTATGAGACAGGGACAAAGCTCATGATTCAAGACACCCTTTTCCGAACCGTACAGGTAATATTTTAGATTATACTGTTTGTCCAAGTTTTTGTATGAAGAGACCAAACATGTAAAATAAGAAAACAAGCATGAAATAATAGTTGCAATGAGTCACTTCCAACTGCAAAAGAAAAGTGATTAACAACTGAACTGTCATTATAACTATAAATGAGTAAAAGGATTTTGAGGCAGTAGAAAGTTTATTAACCTTATTAAAATATCGTTATTTTTATTCCTCCCGACGAGCAATTATGCATCGAATCATTTGACAGATTCTTAGTTTTTGTGATTCACTGTCATTACTCATATTTTCCTGAATTTAACATGGCTGAATGTTAAATTTAATGTGCCAGGAGGGATAAAGAGAGACGGGCAAAAGTCAAATGGCCTCTGTGTACCAGAGCAGCTCATTAACTATAACATTGTGGGAAAGGTCAATTATTTTATGTCAAACTAAAAATAGCACAATTGAATCATAAATTGCTCTAATTGACGTTCATTAAACCCCTCACCAAGCCCTTTTTCAAGATCTTAAAGCACAGTAGGCCTGTCAGACTTTGGATGCAATTGCAAGATGCAATTGTTAGAATATCAAGCATACTAGCCTATTATCTACAGCTGTAATTGAGTTACTTCCAAGCCCAGAGTTTAGGCTAACGTTAGCAGCTCTGTTCTGTTTTTTATTGGATTTGGAGAAGTTTAGATTCCAGCAACCCCAGCCAACGTTTTACCCGATATAACGTTACCTTTGTTACACATATTGATCAGTCGTCACACTAAATTCTTTATCTCTAGTAATGTTGAAATTGAAAACTTACTGTCTGAAAATACGAATGTACATTAAATCTTTCATTTTTTCCCCTTATTGTTACCTATAATACTAGAACTAACTAGCTCTACACTGCAATGCAGTAATACTGCTTCATGTCTTCTACGTGGATCATCAACTGGTGAGGATGCTGACTATCTGCCTGGGACATGTAGCTTTAGCCTCAGTCTTTTAGCACGATATCATGGATGTAGCCAGCAAGGGCATATTTAAGGTGCCATGCCATTGTTCCGACGGCCCATTATTCCGAAACCCCATTGAGCCAAAAAATGTCTCATTGGATGGAAAACCCATTTGTCCGACAGCCCATTATCCCTAAAAACAAACTCCCCTTTTTCCAAAGGCCCATAGCGCTGAAAATACACACTCTCTGCAACAAACTGAAGCACATGGCTAATTGTTATGCAGAATGACATCATCGGACCTTCCCGGTTGCGATATTTTGTGCATATGGGAGAAGTTAGTCTTCTGGGCTTTCTGCCAGAAAGGGTCTGTTTTAACCCAAACCTTGATCTTTTCCTAAACCTAACCAAGTTGTTTTATCTCCTAAACCGTAGGAGATTTATGGCAAAATAAATAAAAAATCAGGAAGGTCCGATGACGTCATTCTGCATAATAATTAGCCATGTGCTTTTATTTGTTGCAGGGAGAGTGTATTTTCGGAGCAATGGGCTGATGGACAAATGGGCTTTCTTAAAGATCCCTTTCCAACATTTGTTAACACATACAGTATAACAATACTCTGCTTTGAATAAGAATGTGTCGAATATGTTTTTGTTTGTTTTTTTCTCAAAATTTCATCTACTCAGAGTCTATAAATATGCAAACATTTAAAAGTTTAAGTTTAACTGCTAGATACAAGATGTCTTAATACCTCACACAAAAGTCCTTTTGTCTGTGTAGACTATTTGCAGAAGAGGCTTCAAGTTTCCACATCACACTTGTGTAAGTTGCATATTGGACCACGATCGTTGTAATGTTTCACATTCATGCTCCTATATGTATGCAACACGTCTTAAACTCAGATTGAAGGTGAACACAGAGAAACTTTCCCCCTTCAGAAGTTGAATGTAGGGTCAAACTTGCACAGTCAAACCTCAAAGTGAAGTTACAATAAGTAAAGCACATTTTTAAGTGGAGGGGGACAAAGCAACCGTAGTCAAGGGGGACTGGGTTTAGCGAACGCTCAAAGAAACAGTGAGAACTTTCTATAACATTTTAAATATTCATAGACTTATTAAAAATTTTTCAAACAGGGTCAAGGCTCTTTAAGAGGCAAATAGAGATGTAAAGGCACGTTTTGTCCTTGGCCCCCCTCCCTCACAGACATCTTCACAAGTTTATTATTCAACATGCTCTCTGATTTTGACATTGTGTTTGGAATTGAAATAATGAACAAAGAAGTGAGCCAAGAACAAAACACATTTGGGAAAAGCAGAAAAGTCAAAAGTCAATGCATATAATTGTATTACATTTACATTAATATTACATTTGTCTGTGTAGTTACCTACAGAGGGGCTTGTATTAAATAAAAACTGCCAAAACCCGAAATCTATAATAGAAGTCAAAAACTTGGATGATGAAAACTGTTTTAACTCTGAAGGTGACCGGGAGATTGGATGATGGTTCACAATCAGAGAGGAGAAAAGTTAGTGATCTGTGTGAAACTCAATAACATGTCCGATTAACACAAGTCGCTTTGCGCAGTTTGCGAGAAGTGAAAACGTTCAGTGGTTGGTTATACTAATGAGGTTATTCCTAATTTCATACACAGTAAACAGTATGTTACATATCAGATCTCAAATACTGAATAAATGAGTTTTGGGCCTTGCGGGGTACATTTAAATGAAATAGTTTTCTCTTTGTCCTTAATCATCTCAAAGTTATTTTCATTAAGGAGAGGTTAAGCAGCCAAATCACAGCTGTCATCCCTGGGATTAGAGTAAATGAGCTGGAGCGGACTGTCTTGTTTTGGGCTCAAATAAGAGCCCAGAGGACCGATCGGTGCTGCCTCTCTTTCCCTTCACATAGGTCATTTGCATTCATTTGGTATCTCAGGTACTGTAACAGCCTCTTATTAGAAGAGCAGAATGAAAACTGCCCTGATTTATATGATAATGATAGAATAATGAATACCATAATAGTACTGAGGATAATTGTTATTTTAATTATAGTTGAGATAATGATGATTGTAATAATATTCCTAATTACTGTATATAATTGAATGATTAGGGCATGTTTATTGTGCTTAACACTGATTTATTCATTATCCCAGAGCTTCTTTCTGTGTGTTTTTTCTGGTGTATTTTTTAACATACATTGTTATCTTCTGTCTCATGCCAGAGCAAACTTTCTCATTTTACAGCTAAACCGTACACTACAAGGTGTTTCTGAAAACACTTGAGGTTAGAAATAGGCATTACAGTAACAGAATATTGATTCATATTTGACCAGCGCTGCCTAGTTTGACCGTTTGATCGGACTTTGCGAGTGATTGACAGCTGCCTCCGGGTCAACGTGATTATTAAATCCAGTTGGATGTCATATGGCTGTATAATGCAGCTCAATGATGAACACGGTGCTTTGCTGATTTATCCATCAACAACATGAAGTATTTGTGCTTCAAAAAGCAGTTCATTAACCATTATGTACTGTTATGTTTTTTTTGACATCGTTCTGTTTGTCATTGGGCGAGGTTCAGAAGGCCTGTGAGGTGAATTCGCTCTGCTGCTGCTAACCTTTGTCAAATTGTTCATGGATCTTTAATCCAGCCTCAGACCTGTTTAATACAGTAGCGCACTAACAGGATTGGTGATGTTAACCCCAAGGGACGTGGTTGCCAGCTGTTCCTTCCCCCTGGCGGTGGGTCAGCTCACACAGGGCCGCTGATGGGTGGAGCAGGGTGGGAGGGGATGCCTGGAAAGTGAGAGGATCTTCTTAGCTTAGTGCAGATCGCTGCAGTGAGAGGACGAGAGGGATGCTGAGCGGGAAGGTGCTTTAAAACATCACGGAGGATTGGATGTTTCATGTAGCATCCCATCCGGTTCTGGAGTTTTTTCTTCATCCGCTCTTTTTTGCTTGTGTTTTGCATCATCATCACACCTGGATTTTAGGCTTCGGGTTGGGTACATTTATGGGTTGCCGATAGGAAGCAGGACAACTGACTCACGATGGCCGTGGCTTTGGACGCAGTGTGGTTGAGGGTGAAGAACGTCTGCAAACAGAATGGGCTCCTCATCATGTCGGTGCTGGCTGTGGTCATTGGGTGTCTTTTGGGATTCTTCCTGAGGACACGGCGCCTCACAGAGCAGGTTAGTCTGTCTCCTCCCCTTGACCCAGTGTGACGTCATGCAGGCAGAAGATGGGGATCTTGTCCCTGCGCCTCTAATGCTCTGTGGAGCATTTAACTAGTGCTTCTCCTCTTTTATTCCCTGCTTTTTTCTCATACCGATACTAGGCCTCACATCAGGGCTGACCTCTGCACTTTTTAGTCAGTGTCTGCATGTTTTAGCCCTTTAGTAGATTTCATGTACACTGGTCATTTTCCATTTTTAAGTGATGGAAAGTAACTAAGTATATTACTCAAGTACTGCATATTTTAAGGTACTTATATTTTACTTGGGTTTTTCCATTTTATGCTACTTCTAATCCACTGCAATTCAGAGGGGAAATACTGTAATTTTACTATATGACAGCTATAGCTACTTTTTTTCAGATTAAGATTTTACACAAAATCTTGTAAGCGTTTTAAGGTTCAAGGTTCTTTCTTCATTTGTCAATTCCAGCAAAGCAGTCATTGGCAATCAAAATCTTTGGTCTCAGGTACCTTCAACAATGTTCATAAAATATGTATATATAAAAGGAGAAATCGCAGAAGTAAAAGCAAAATGATAATCTAAGGCATAAAATAGTGCATTTAAAATTTAGGGGCTTAAAATATAAACATAGCCTAAATATAAAATAGTAATGTAAATTTGTAATTTTGTGGAAAGCAGTATTTCAGATGGGAAAACTGAATGTAATATGTATAGGCATTATGAGAAGTAATATATGTACACAAAGGTGTAAACAGGAATGTAGTATGTATAGAGAAGTTATATATATGTATATACATATAGCATGTATAGTATATAAAGGTAAATAAAGGTCAAGTGATTAGAATTAGATTAGTATTTTAATTAATTTAAACCGGTGCTTCCCCTCTTTGTGAACCTCTTGTGTCTTGTTGGCGCCCATTTCAGATGTCTATGAGTTGCTACCAGTTCCACTAGAGAGACATTTCCCCTCTAAACTTCTCACATGGTTTCATTTAAAGAAATGTTTGAGGCCCGAAAAGGTCAAATTCTCAAATATTTCACAAAAATGATAAGAGAAAAGTCAAAAAACTAGTAGGCTATAAACTTGTGTTGCAGAAATTTTTTCTCTTCCTTCCTTTCCCATTTATCATCTCACAACCCCTCAGATTTAACCGGTGAGGGGGCTCGAACTACGGATGCACAAGTTACTGGGTTAATCTTTTATGTGTAAGGCAACATCAGGCTTGACTTAACACTGATTTCCTAACTTTTTAAACAAAATTTAACAAATAAATACATAACAAATCAGTCACAGTGACCATTTGTCTGCAGAACAAGTACTTTTACGTTTTGATATTTTAAGTACATTTTGCTGATAATACTTCTTTTACTTAAGTAGGATTTAAAATGCAGGACTTTTACTTGTAATTAAGTATTTTTTCATTGATGTAGTGGTGCTTTTACTTAAAAGAGCAGTGTGTAGGATCTGGCGGTATCTAGCGGCAAGGTTGCATATTGCAACCAACTGAAGCCTCTCCCGTGTGCCAAGCACGTAGAAAAATTATGATGGCCGATGCAAAAACGTGAATGGCCCTCGCTAGAGCAAGTTGTTGTAAGAGTAGCGTAGGTCATCTGGAGCAGAGCCAGTGCGTAGTGTGTGTACACAAGGGATGTGAGTGGTGAAGCAAGAGTTAGAGAGCGGCGGCGACGAGAACGAGTAACGTTATTGACTCCGGCCCAAGCAGGAAAAGTTAACGGTGTTTGGTTTGTCTGTTCTGGGTTACTGTAGAAACCTGGCGGTGCAACATGGCGGACTCCGTATATAAACGGCTCATTCTAAGCTAACAAAAACACAACAATTCTTATTATCAGGCGATTATACACTAAAGAAACTTACTTAGAATTCTGCCAAGATATCACCCTAATTGTTACACACTGGTCCTTTAAGTAAATGATATGAGTTCTTCTTCCACCACTGTAATTATGAATATGGTTTTCCTACCTTCCAGGCAGCCATTGGTTTCCATTCACGTCATTACGGTATGAAAAGCAAATTATAGACTTGAAATTGGCTTGAAATAGGTAATACACCAATGAACATCACATTGGCTTTTAGTTCCAAACGATACCAGTATGTTCTTGTTGCATTGTAACAGTGCAGATTTCCTAATTCCTCGACCTGCTCTTACAAGCAACAATGACATACCTTTGACAACAATAAAAGCAGACATGATGTTCCCTGTGATGAATTACGTATTTCAAAAAAGCTTAAAGTCTTAAAGCCAGTTGACTTTCATACCACAGTGACATATATATATTAACAGAGCTGCCTGGAGGCTCAGAATAACACAATCTAAATGACTAAAACACTACAACAGTATTAGAAGCATGATTTGCCGGCTGCTGGGCCAGTTGTCACAAACTTACGCTATGCAGCCAGAAATTGTTTAGACCCTCATAACTTTCATTTCAATTCTAGTGAAGATCCCAAAGTTTTCAAAGATACCAAATATACGATTACTGGAACAATGTGTCTAGAATGATGCACAAGACTTTTGGAATATTTCAAATTGTTGGACTTGTACAACAGTATGAAACATTCAATCTTTGGGTTTGAATATTTCACTCAGTGTTAACATCATATAGCTTTAAAAAGTTGGAACAAGCAGACGCAGAATATATATGATAGTTAGACATTGTGGAACAAGATAGTTTTTCTAATCTTAAAAGGATACATCGACATTTTTCAGTCAGTTAGCCTTGAAACCATACTCCCAATCCCACATGTACATTGAAAGAGCTTTTGTTTTATCCTGTTCATACATAAGTGAAGGGGGACAAAATCCACAGTCCTTGTTCCTTGTTCCACGCAAAAATATATTCCATCTGAAGTTTATATGAGGCTTCAGCAGCCTGAGTTAGACCAGGGGTTCTCAAACTTTTTGGGACCAGGGACCCCTTACAGGGGAGAACATTTTCCAAGTGCCCCCTCATAATCGTAACACCGGTTAAGCATAATTCTTACTACCATTTGTACACTTAGATGCCATTGGAACTATTTGTACTCTAAAACTTTTCTACCTAAATACTTCAGACCTGTTTCATAGTGATGAACAGAAACACATTTCAATTTGAATCATGTTATGACCACTTACATACTTTTAAACTGGGCATTTTATTCAAATTGCATTTGGACTCCAGTTGACAGCATTTATACCTAGTAATTGATATTAAAAGCTTTCAGAAAATGAACAGTAACAAGACTGTTATAGTCCTAATATATCCAGATATTTAAACCTACCAGTCGAAAGCTGACTTTCGGTAAATGCTTTAACATCAAAATAATGAACTTTTTGCTGTGTGTCAAAATTATATCAGAGCTTCTATTGGCCCAAACGCTAACGTGGGTGGGAGTAATGGCATACTTGCCAACCCTCCCGTTTTTCCCGGAAGACTTCCGTTTTTCATTGCCCTCTCCCGGTTTTCTCCCGGGGTCACAATTCTCCTGTATTTCTCCCGATTTATGGCAAATTTTCACCGTTTTTTTCCTTTTCGTTATCTTAGTCTGTTTCTGGAACTGAACAGTGTGTAAAGTCCCCACTGTTTCCACCTGGACGACAATAGAGCTACACCAACTGTCGTTTCTCAGGGGAAGAGAGCAGTCTCTGCTCGCGACACAGTGCAGTTTAAGCTCATATTTAAGCTGTGTTCGCCACAGCGTGCAGCGCCCGAAGTTAAGCTTTGCTCGATGCAGAAAAAGCCGTCGTGGCGCGGCGCAACACGTTAGAAATAACTGGTTTCAGAGCGCAGTGTTGTCACGTTGTGTCTGAAAGGACCTTCAGTGAGTGAGTGAAGCCCGTTCCCTGCGCTCATCCTCAGCTGGTCTTCTGACCACCCCCACCTCAAGCCTCAGCACCCATGGGTGCTAGGGCATTCAGCTGCACTGCTCCCAGGCTCTGGAACTCCCTCCCTCCACACATCCGACAGTCTGACACTTTTACAACGTTCAAATTCCACCTCAAAACTCACCAGTTCAAACTGGCCTTTTCACTGTAGTGTCCATCAGTCTGAGTCCTTCCCTTAACATTGTTACTGTTTTATTCCCTCTCATACGTCTTTTGTTATGATTGCTCTGCTGATGTTTTCGTCGTGTCTGGCTGTTTTTATCTGTTTTTTACAGAATTATTTTATCTTTGTAAGGTGTCCTTGGGTTTCCTGAAAGGCCCCACCAAGTAAAATGTATTATTATTATTATTATCAACAATAATAATAATAATATTAGGAGAGAGAAATGGACAGAACGAAGAGAAAGAAATACAAAGGAGCAGATAAATAAAAAAGGATGAATATTAGTTTATGTTAGAGATTCACACGCCAAGTTCACACCAGACGGGCAAATTATTCAGTTTTGTTTCCTGGGAGTTAAAGGTAAAATTAAAAGTTTAACATAAAATGTGGTTGCAGTGGACCCCCAGACCCCCCGCTTTAGTTTTGAAATCCTCCCTGTTTTTTAAGGTCTCAAGGTTGGCAAGTATGAGTAATGGACACAATATGCTTGTTTTATTGGTGCAAATGGTCCCCGTCTGTAGATATGCTCATTTTAATGATGCAGCACCATTTTATTATTTATAGCCAATTATTTTGCGGACCACCTGACAGAGTGCCACGGACCCCTGGGAGTCAGACTAAGTAAGCAATTGTCTTCCAATGCAAGTGTCTTCCAATGTCAGCAATGTCTTCCAGCCTTTTTAGTACAAAATTCCCTCTTTGTGTTTCTATTAGGGCTGTCAATCGATTCAAATATTTAATTGCGATTGATCTGTTTGTTGATTGATTTGTTCAAAATGTATCTTAAAGGGAGATTTGTCAAGTAAATAAGTAAGCAAATAGGTCTATGCTTGCTTTATGTAAATGTATGTATATATTTATTACTGGAAATCAATTAACAACCCAAAACAATGTCCGGAAACCCTCACAGGTACTGCATTAAAGCATAAAAAATATGCTCAAATCATAACATGGCAAACTGCAGCCCAACAGGCAACAACAGCTGTCAGTGTGTCAGTGTGCTGACTTGACTATGACTGAACCAAAACTGCATGTGATTATCATAAAGTGGGCATGTCTGTAAAGGGGAGACTCGTGGGTACCCACAGAACCCATTTTCATTCACATATCTTGAGGTCAGAGGTCAAGGGACCCCTTTGAAAATGGTCATGACAGTTTTTCCTTGCCAAAATTTAGCGTAATTTTGGAGCGTTATTTAGCCTGATATGACATGGTTGGTACCAATAGATTCCTTAGATTTTTCTAGTTTCATATGATGCCAGTATCTTCACTCTAGCTTTAAAACTGAGCCCGCTACATTAAAGAAATTAGTGGCGTTAAAACAAGTTTGCCTACATATCAACAAGCAAACACTGTCAGTGGAAACAAAGAATTTCATACTAAAAAAGACTGACTCTGGAAGATACTGAGACTGCTGAAGCCTCATATTAACTTCAGATGAACTTTAAAATATGAAGAGAACTGTGGATTTTGTCTTCCATCACTTCCATGGGAAGGCCAGTGTGAACAAGAGGAATGATTGCAGCGAACAAAAACAGTTTCAATGTGCATATGGGCATTTGACCATTGCTTTAAGACAGCCTTGAAAACTTGTGAACCTATCCTTTAAAGCTACAGAGGGGAAATAAAGGGGAGAAACTGGGGGAAACTGTATGTTCCATTTTTTTTAATAACATACAAAAAAAACACCAATATGGCTCTTAAAATCAGAGTTGAAATACTTTCAACATCATTACAAATTTTCCACAAAAGATGCAGCCAGTTTAAGCTGCATCTTTTTAACAGTCTATCCTCCATTTACTGTGATAAAAGTGTTCTGTCTTTTTTTTGGAAGTTTTATAAGTGTCAATTGAAAAACTTCCAATGGGCAAATATTGGCTTATTGGCTTGGCTTAACTCTGACATATTAGTAAAACTTTACCAGTCGCAGCAATTGGTGAGCAGTGTTACCAGTTTCACCCTCTGACCTTTGAACTAAATAGGAAAACACAAACTGTGCCCAGCTGGTGTTTCATGCGAAACATCAATGCACAAATCCAGGACCAAAAACAACCCCACAAGCTTACTGTAAATACACTGAAGTTAATACATGTCACAGCGTCAGCACATGGCTCTAAATACAGCCAAGCAGCTTAATGGAGGGGCTCCATAAACAAAATGCAGCCTTTTCTTTCCCATCACCCCTCTGACTAAAGCTCTGTCATATTCTCAAATAGGCCTAAAAATAGCCCGTGGCTCCTTTACTCTCACAATAGGGGATTACTATCCAATCAATCAAATGCTTTTTATAATTGTACATCAAGTAAGAGTGCCTGTCTGTGTGATGACAAGGTACACAGGAGGCACGGACCTTTATGTTTTCAGACAATTTATAGAGGCCTGATCCCTCTGTGTATGAGGGTGTGTGTGTGTGTGTGTGTGTGTGTGTGTGTGTGTGTGTGTGTGTGTGTGTGTGTGTGGGTGTGTGTGTCTGCCTGCCTGGCATTAGTATAAATGAAACAAACTTATTTCTGAGGAGAAAGTGCACGGTGCAGTAGCAACATGATAAAGGATTAGCCCAAATCAAAAGAGAATGTGAATTAAAAACTACGCAACATATGTAAACATGCAAGAACACACGGAGTAGAAATGTATGGATGAATCTATGACATAAGCCTGGATTATAGTATTAGTGGGGTCTGCAGAATCACACCATCAGCTGCAAATTTCCCAGTCAGAAGGACAAAGAGTGTGAAACAGAACATATCAGTATAAAGCAATATTTAACTGATAATAGTATGATAGAATAGCGAAACATAATGTACAGCATTTTGACATTATTTTGTCTCCATAAAACTATACTTGACATGGTGCAGCTGCTTTTATCTGTAATGTGTTTTACTGCTGATGCCCAGTCAGACTGAATTGTTGTAAGTCCACCGTGGAGCTCTGGCTGTTTAAGCAGTGAGGCTCCAATTGAGAGTGAATGATAGCAGCTGGAAACAGAAACAGCTCAAATCACTTGTCTTTATTACTACAGTAATTACTACAGTGCCTACACACAGAAAGAGGTCAGTGATTGATTCAGCATGCTGTGAGAGACTACAATGACACAAAGTCAGATTACAGATGGACATTTAACATGTTACATAGACTCAGACGCAACATAAGGTACACCATTACAATCTACTGCAATTCGATACAACAGCTGTGTCATAAATGCTGCCTTTACAAAGTTTAGAATTGTTTTGTTGACATTGTTGGTAATGTGCAAATTCAATTTTATGTTTATTGCTATAGTTTTAGTTAAAGCTGCAGTATGCGAGTATGGCGCAAATATGATTTAAAAAAGTTATTTTTAGAAAACGGCCGCTATATCGTGTATCGTGAAAAAAATCATATTCCTCTGTGTCCTACTGTGTCCTCCGGTGCTCCTAACGGCATCTGAAGGATTTCACTTACCGGAGGAAAACAAGGTCCGCTGTCCAGCTGCCGTCTATGAGAGCCGGCTGTCAATCACTCGCAAATTCCGACCAAACGGCCAAACTAGGCAGCGCTGATCAAATATGAATCAATATTCTGTTACTGTAATGCCTATTTCTCTCCTCAAATGTTCTCAGAATCATCTTGTAGTGTACTGTTTAGCTGTAAAATGAGAAAGTTTGTGACGCAGCCGCCATTGAAAATCTGTTGAAGGAAGCCAAGTTCTGGTCACATGACCGGAGCACAGCCAATAGGAACGCTCTCTCTCTCTGAAATGACCTGTGATTGTTCAAAATCTGCCGTCACGGGCTAGATTTTTGTAAAGCCTTAAAACAGAGCCATGATGAGGAGCAGAAGTCTAGTTTTCTCTCAGACCGCTTGAATTACAATATGCTGAAAGGTTATTATAGAATTTTTGCCAAATTATGCCCAAAAATTGTTGCCTACTGCCACTTTAAAGGTGTTGTTGCACTGGACTAAATTATACTGAGTAGGGGTGGGATAAAAATCGATTCACCTATGTATTGCGATTGTTGTTTTACGATTTTGACGTGCGGAGGTAGAATAAAGTTACCGCTTTTATTGTTGTAGTCTGAGTAGCGTGACGTCATATCCGCTCCGTATCCGTCATCCAAAACAAACCCCAGCTGGCCGCAATGAGGAAGTACAAAACAGCGTAAGGTCCGCGTGGATACGACCTGCACCCTCACATTTTAAATGCAAAGTGGTAAACACTACACATACAGTAAAGTATGGAAATACTTTGGGTTTCACACATTGCAGGAAAAGCAGAGCTAGACATCACGGCTAAAGCTGCATGCTAACTCTGTCATGGACAGGAAACATATTGCGGTAACGTGCGGTCAAGCCAGCCGTCACTCACATCTCCGTGGTCAAAACGGCCGACGCTACAACTGTAGAGCACCCATATACTGACATTTATGTTAAATACAGTCAAACGGAGCTGACCATGGATGTATAAAGAAAACGGAGATAACGGGGGAGCTCAGAGGTAACGACGGACTTGACAAAGTTAGCAGAAGTATACACGTGTGACTACGTCCGGCTTTCAAAAAAAGATTTTAACAAAGGGAACTGTATAAACAATATACATATGGAAATAAGATTGATTGGATTGTATTCACCAGAAGTATAAAACATACATGTCCCTTATAAATTAAAAAGAAAATACCACTAATATGTGAGGGAAATGTCTTTATTCTTTGATTTTTGGGTTGCTGGAAAAAAAATGTAATAAATAACGCCTGACAATGACTGATATATTTGACTTCAGTACATCTCTATCCACATACATGCTGAAAATCAAACACTTTAACGTACTAATTTTAAATATTTTTCTATATTGTTCATATTTTGTTTCACTTTTGTTTTGCTTTTTGCACTGTGTTGTATCTTGCTTTTTGTTTTTACCGATGCTTCTTGTTTTTTGCACTATCCCCTTTGCTGCTGTACACTGCAAATTTCCCCACTGTGGGACTAATAAAGGAATATCTTATCTTATCTTATCTTACTACTCAGCATCGGAGGTTGCCGCTTGATTGCAATAGACTTTACACATGTTTCTAATAAAGTAGACACTAAGTATGCATTTCTATTTCTGTGTGTGCATAAAAATGTACTACGTTACAGCTTATAAAGTTTCCAACCACTTAAAAAAAACTGAAAACACATTTGTTTGTTCTTGACCTTGGTAGCTACTTCTCCTGGGGTCCATAGAAAAGACTTAATGACACATTCACACACTACATTTCCCATAATGCAACCAATGGCATCTTGTCTTTTAGACCCCCAAACAGCCACGTCTTTCAAACTATGTGCCCCCTGATTGTGAAACGGACTCTCTTTTATAGTTTTGTATTTGTAGTCTCCAAGCCAACATATTTTTTCATTGGTAACAGAGAAAATGTTATGCAGGCTTATACAGTATAGTGCCTGAATAATGGTAGTTGGAAGATCCTCCCATGAATGTATTATTTTGAGAAATTACATCTACATCTATAAACTGTAATTACAGCAGCTACTGCTACAAAAGCTAAATGTCAGAGCAGATTTCTGCAATGTACGACTGTGTCAGAACACAACAAGTCCAAACTTGTAGAAGAGAAACCAAAGAACAAGCTGGATGTTTTCCGTAGGAAATTGCACTAATTTTGTCCCTCAGCAACCGGAATAGATTTGTTTGTGCCATTTGTGCCTGTCATTTGCAAATAGGCTGTATGGGACAGGCAGGCATTAGCACACAGCAACCTGCACTGCAGCTGCTCTCAAAGCAGTAATGGTTTGCCCAATCTGTCCTTGTGAAAGAAGGCAAGCTAGGTATGTGTAGTGTGAGACAGCGTTATTGAAGGCAGAATGTCATTTGTATGTGTTTCTGTCATGGCAGCTTGAACCTTGATGCTTCTTGTGACATCCTGTCTCCCACCAGCTGAACCTTTGTTCAACAGTAACTTTAAAGACTTAAGAGATATCAGTTATGGTTAATGCCAGGTCTGAACAAGGCTTTATTGTCTAAATTAATTCAGTTTAACATGACCAGCCTCCACCTGCAAGCTGCCCATTGGCTGCTTTTTTTTTTTACTGTTGAACTAGTTCAACTTTCACTCTGCAGCTCTGAGGTGTTTTAAGTGTCAGCAGTAATCCACAATTCACTTTTCAAATCACTTTTTTCTATCAAATATGCTCATGTTATTGTAATCCTTATGAAACCTTGGAAATTAAGTTTAACAAAAATAATTGTGACTCAAGGTCCACTTACTGGCTTTTTTCCTGAGCAACTCACAGTTTTCATCAGTGGATGCAGTTTACGCTATAGTCAATGCTAGGGTGAGGCTATATGGGCTTCCAGCTCCAGCGTAGCCCCCCAATAAATAACCAAACGACTACTTTATTCGGTTTCTAGTCATCGCATTCTCCAGCTGATCCACTCCAATAGCACCAATAATTGCAATTGCAACCTTCTGCGAGCTGGACTCATCCTGGTGAGTTCACGTCGTTCACTTCATGCGAGATTTGATTACGCAACTAAAAACTAAACTTTCTTTGTTTGCTTTTGTACGATAGCAGCGTGATAAAAAAACGTATCGTTTCTTGAGTATTTTCTGCCCTGTGTGTGTGACTGGGTCCTTTCTATCAGAATGATAGAACGTTATTGTTCATTTGCAGTACTTTTAGATCAACAGTAGTAAGTGTATGGTACTTGAAATTGACTTTCAAGTGACACACATCTGCTTCTGTCCTCGTTCATTCATATATTTATAACATATTCCATTCCTACGGGTTATGAGTTATAGAGACGACCATTGTCAAATGGTTGGAAATAAATTAGAACTGCAAATTGTACAACGGAGGATTATATTATCGCTGGCTGCAGTAGATGTTCTCTTGTTGGCAAAAGGTGATTGAGGTCAGGGAAAACTATTGTCAAAGCGCTACTGTATTGAAAAATGTACCAGCTGTGTGATTACTCTGAGCGTATAGCCTCCACCTGAAACACAATGGGGTTTGATCCTGAAAGTTGTGTTGACTCAAAAGTCTAATGTCACATGTAAACATTCATCTCTCTTTGCTGCATGGGCAGTATGAAGCCTGTCAGAGATTTATATCCCAGATTACATAAGCAGCAGCAGCAGTATTAAGCTAGCCTCCCACTGACTTACTACTGTCAGTGGTGCAAGAACTATTCAAATCATTTACTTAAGTAAATGCAGCAATACCACATTATTAAAATGTTCCAATACAAGTAAAAATCCTGCATTTGACTAAAGTAACAGTCAGATATTTTAGAAAGTTAGACAATTATCTGTTTGCACAATAAATCAAAGCAGAAGAAATACAACAACAAAGTTGTGCAGGTAAGATTAAAAAAAAACCAAGGTGCTTATAGAAGGAATCTCACCTAAATAAGCAAATACAAAAGTCCAATCATCAACAAAACATATGAAAGAATTAGCAACAAAATGTACTTAAAGTATCAAAAGTAAAAGTTATGTTATTGGATCATTATTAATGATGTATAAATATCAGGGCTGTCAATCGATTCAAATATTTGATTGCGATTAATTGCATGATTGTCTATAGTTAATGGTGATTAATCGCACATTTTTTATCTGTTCAAAATGTACGTTAAAGGTATTGTCAAGGAATTTAATACTCTTATTAACATGGGAGTGGGCAAACATACTTGCTTTATGCAAATGTATGTATATATATTTATTATTGGAAATCAATTAACAACACAAAACAAATATTGTCCAGAAACCCTCACAGGTACTGCATTTAGCATAAAAAATATGCTCAAATCATAACATGGCAAACTGCAGCCCAACAGGCAACAACAGCTGTCAGTGTGTCAGTGTGCTGACTTGACTATGACTTGCCCCAAACTGCATGTGATTATCATAAAGTGGGCATGTCTGTAAAGGGGAGACTCGTGGGTAACCATAGAACCCATTTTCATTCACATATTTTGAGTTTCATACCAGAGTGAAGACAGATCATAGATTAAAAAATTTATGTTTTATTTGTTTTCTGATTCACCATCTAGTTAAAATCTGTGTTAACTGTAGGTCTGAACAACAGCAGAAGGACCTGCAGTATCTCTGCTTCTCACACCGGCTGAAGGAGCCTGTCAAGGAAGGAGCTTTATAACACCTGACTACAAACGGACCTCAAACAACTTTAATTATTTATTCGAAAGATTTTTCTTTTCATGATCTGTTCTTTTCTCCATTAACTTTTATTGAGGATATAATTAAAGTCAGAGAAAGTAGGAAAGTCTGTCTGTCAGCAAAAAACACGTTTTACATCATTTATCCTCATTTCCATTCAGTCACATGTGAGGCTGACAATTCCTGAGCGTTGGGTTTGATATGAGTTACATCATTTCAATTTTCCCTCAAACATTTAGCCTAATAAATCTTTTCCAGTGATAAAAAGACACCATAGTCGTATTCCGGGTTATTAAATCATGAATTCAAAATCAGATTATCAATAAATACAGTCACAAATAATGAATAAATAATATAAAGGCATTGTGCCAGTAGAAATAGTTCCTGAGCCTCTAAGCAGGACTCAGTTCACAGTATAAATACAGACTGCAGCTGTTATTCATGTGCAGGTGTTTGTTAAACAGGTAACAGGCTACAGAGAGAAAACACTGCTGCTCTGTCATGGCTGGCAGCTGATCCAGCTGTGATCAGCTGCTGCTGTCATCAGAAACGGACGTCGCTTCATGTGATGCTTCAGAGGAAAAGACGCAAGTGAGGGAAACGTGGATGCAATTAAGACACTTGGGATGCACCCAGTGTGTCAGTGTGCTGACTTGACTATGACTTGCCCCAAACTGCATGTGATTATCATAAAGTGGGCATGTCTGTAAAGGGGAGACTCGTGGGTACCCAGAGAAACAATTTTCACTCACATATCTTGAGGTCAGAGGTCAAGGGACCCCTCCTTTTCATCTATATAAAGCTTGCTAACATTAGCAGCTACAGGCATGGTTTAGGTGTGTGTGACGAGACACAGAGAGGCGACGGTTTGTTCAAAACAACAATGGCGGCTATTTCTTCATTGATAGAAGAGCAGAGGACGGCACTGAAGGCTTTTCTCAGTGTAAAAGAGGTTTTCGCTCTTCTCCCGACTAGCTTCAGCAACAGTTTGATTGACAGATGGTTCATCCAATCACCTGCCAAGTATTCTTTGAAAGTGTCTGCCCTTTTCCCAACAGTTTCCAATGAGGGCTTCTTAGATGGTTCTGTGTAACAGATAGGGATGTTAATAATTAACCGTTTAACCGTAACCAACATTAAGAATTTTAACCGAATAACGCTATCGGTCAAACGGTTAAAAGAAATATTAATATTTAATTAAAAAGCTGATCAAAACTCAGAGGAGCGGCTCGTCACTTAAAGGAGAAAAGCGGCTCCACCTTAACAGCCCACCTTAAGAGAGTCTGAGCCAGCGTTGCAAGATACAGGAAGTCGGCTCCGGTCTCTCGAGCTCGCTTGAGCGAAGGAGTTGTAGCATTTATTCACTGACAAATAAACTGTACACACACTGCTACACCTACGTTCACAGCTATAACGCCACCTATAACCCCACACTCACCGCCGCCACACACACACATGGTCTGTCGGACACTCGCTAAAGTTACGCCAGGCAAACACACAGCTGACAACCTGCTAAACTAAACTAAATGTGCGGTGGAGAAAGAGGCTGCATGTCCGCGACACCACACGCAGCACCGTGGCTGCTACAGTAACTCTCCTGACGGTGAACTGGGGACTCAGTTGTCTGTTGTGCTCGTACACTGCAGCTGGCGCACCGCTAATGCGAGGCACTAATCTTGTCGGTTGACGGTTAATAATCGGTTAACGAGGGTCGGTTATCTGTTACATTTTTTTTTTCAAAATAAGCATCCCAAGTAACAAACCATTTGGCGCGTCAGGTATGCGAAACGCGAGTGTATTGAACAGAGCAAAGTGAGTTCTTCTGCTTATAAAATGTGTTATTTATTCTAGATGATGGATAGAAAACGGATACATTCTGGTGCCTCATTTTGTGTCACACTTGGCTGGTAAAACCTGTCAAACTGCAGCTGCCCTGATGACTGGTCCTATGAAAACAGATGCACTTGCCCCCTGTTCCACCAACCACACACACACACACACACACACACACACACACACACACACAGGCAAATACACAGCGACCCACACGCATGAGTGCAAGATGAGCAAAGCAGAGACAAACCTTCTCTGCTGGCTGTATGTGAGTGCTGATCCTGCTCTTATACAGGAAACTAAGCTCTCTCTGCTTAATGCCCAACAGAAAAGCTCTTTAGCTGTCATTATGCACCCACCTCGCCCTGCAGCCCCTCAATCCACCGTCCTCCCATCCATAACCTCACACACACTTCCATCAGCTCTACACAATACTAAACTTTTAGATGTTTGTTAATCATCAGATCGATACTGTACTGGGGTCTCAGCCTAATAGCCACGGTGGCCGCCTCTTGCTCATCCCACCTCAGAAGTAGTAAATGGCAAAGATTTCCTACTGTAGGTTTAGATGGCCAAGTCTTACTTAATCCAAGCTTTATAATAACAAGATATAAGATAGCAATAATATCATGATATAATATTACTACAGTGTTTGCGGCTTCCAGTCCGACAAAAGATGATACCCCAGATTATCCCATTTAGATATAAAGACTAAGTTGTGTTCAACAAAAAACGGATGGAGGAAAGTCTAGCGTTGCTTTAGGACCTGGACTTGCTTTAGGACTTTTTGTGTTTGACTTGGGACTTGCGACTTACTTGTTACTAGCAAGATTTTGTCCCCTCCTGCTAGAGGACTGCAAAGGCAATGTAACAATGTATGAGAGATATCTGATATCTTTAAAGCTCTTATCTAAGTACGCATTTGCTTACTTGGTTGGGTACTGCCTGCTAAGTGCTGTCCTCATATCATCCTACAAATTTTCATTGGAATTAAGTTTGGACATTGGCGAGGAAATGCTGAGTTTTTTGCTTTGGGTCACTGACCTGTTAGGAAACATCCGTTTCCTCTTAGATGCCCAGCCTATTTGTGAAAGTGCACTGCAGTAGTTGCTCTGCAAGATTTTGCCCGACTTTGGCTCCATTTAGGGTGCTTTCACACCTGTAGTTGGGTTCATTTGGTCCGGACCAAGGGAAAACATTTTTTTTACATTTTAGTTCTGGTCTGGTTCCTGTTCACACTGACTTTTTACAAACAAATCAAGAGGAGTAAACATGAAGTTATACGGACAAACAGATAACTCCTTGGTTGGACAGTTTTGGCGATTGTCGTCCTGCATCATCAGGACCAACGTGAGGAAATCAAATTCCGGTGACTAACAGAAGTTTATGCAGCACTGTAATGATTCTGATGTGCATATTTATGTTCTTTGATTAATAACTGATTATAAGCATTATTAGTATTATTAAACTGCAAATTAGCTGCATGTTATGATGAATAATGGTAGAGCCAGGACTGTACAAAAGCCCCTTGGCACAATTCCAGATGACTGGTGCGAACGCATAGTGAGAACGTCGGGGAGTGCACAGACACACACATGAGGCATATTACTGGGAGATAGCTGTCACATATTTTCTAATGGAGTTAATGAACAGACAAAATACACAGAATCGGATACAAGCACAGCAATTTTAACAGCTTTTGACCTGTTAATCAGGGAAAATACCTGTACTGACGTGCTTACCGTATATAGATTGCCTTAAATACAGATCAATAAGATTGCTTCCTGAACAGATTTCACGATCAGCAGATGGATTTATCAGGAGTTTAGTCAGGCCTGTAGTCAAGTCCAACTTAATCGAGTCCAAGTCACGTCCAAGACGAGGTCCAGTTGAGTCAGAGTCAAGACCAAGTCCTAAGGCAGTCGAAACCAAGTCAAGACCGAGTCCTGAGAAAATTGAGTCCTGTTCAAGACCATAATTGGCAAAAGTGTCTTTCCAATACTAATATAGTGATTAATGAGTTAGGATGGACAGAAATAATCTATGAACAACATTGATCTATCTTCTAACATCAAACTAATCAATGCATAGAATTTAGGTTTGAGGACCATTACAGTCTGCATTCATAAACCTTGAATTTGATCCGATATTTCCTACTGACATTTCTATGTCTATGTCCATGTTCTATATCCACCAGCAGGGAAATTTTCGTTAAATTTTCATTTTCAATTTATTTATTGAGATTATTACTTATGCAAATAACATTGACGAGGAGGTAGGTGTGCTGCAGCACCTCCTAAAACAAACAACCATCAATTGATTAAGTTTAAGTTAGTGTTAAAACTATAGTGTTTTCCCTGTCGTCCTGGGACACAGGCTACATGTGTGTAGTACACAAGTAGGCTATCTGTGGTGGGAAAGAGGATTGTTTTTATCTGTTTTTTATCGTATGCATTAGTCCATTATTCCTTGTGATGCAGACATGCACATTCAGTGACGTAACTACACTGCAGACTGAAGTCTCTACTAACAGTGACAAACAGCTGACTCACATGAACGGGTCCAGCGCGGGTTGAATGCGCGTCGGCAGGTCCGTGTTATATACAGTACGTCTGGTGTATGAGACGGCTGCATCGCCACTGTGCTGTATTTTTATAAACTATGATAATCTGGTCACATCTGTCGTCCAGGCGGCGTTTCACTCCCTCTTCCTCTCACTGCATGTCTCGTACTCATTGAACTCGAGCTCCTTTTTCTTTGCCGTGGCAGCGCCGCTGTTGAATGCATATAGGGGAAACGCTGTATAGAATCTGGCAACGTTCTGTACAACTGATCTTAAGTCAGCAGCCAGGAGCAACTTGACCAGTTCTCAATAGCCGAGCTCGACACCAAGACAAGTCAGAGTCCAACAAGGCACGAGTCCAAGACAAGTGCAAGACTTCAAAAAGGTGGACTCTAGAGTACTACAGCCCTGAGATTAGTTAAAATCACATATCTGCTTTCATAAAATCCTGTCGTTGGTTTGTTTGCTTTCACACCACAAACGAGCCACACCAGAGTGGCTGCAGGTGTAACAATACAGTAACCTTTCCCATGAGCCCTCTCCCAGCGGCACAGTTCCTTCCCTTGTCACATATTCAGTTTCAGGGCTGACAACTTTTCAATTTAGTTTGGAAGGAAATAGTAAAATTACTTCAGATTTTACATGGTCATAGTCAGGGTCACCATGAACAAGATTACATTGGAAATTGCACCAAATCTCTAAAGGAAAAGATTTTTTTGAGTTTGAGAGTTTAAACATGAGGACATTTTTTGTGTTACAATGCATTTTGAGCTGACTTTCCCTGTACAGTAATGTCGAGCGAAACTACTTCAAACGGTCGTAGGAACATTTCGAGCAGATATAGATATGCTTCGTAATCCAAAAGATTGCTCACTTGACCACAGTGTTATAGGATGCTGCTGTTAAGCTGTGCTGCTCTGTCTGTCTAAACAAAAATAAAACAATAAATCCCGTGTACTTCAACTTCCACTCCTTTATTAACGTTTGCATACTGGTTTTTGTTAGGAGGTTAAACAGCTCATAATTCCCTCTTGATTATCTATTTTATAATTCTGTGAAAACATCTCTGTATTTATTCAAGTGTTTCGCCAAAAAATACATTTTACGAGATTCCAATTGAAGACATCATGATAACAAATATAATTTACCTTCGCTCATTTTTACTACATGGGCGAGGTAGACTGGTCCGATGCATACTGGAGATTTTTTCCGAATCAGTATGACATCCGGGTATTTTTTGCATACTGTAGATTTTGCTTTTGTTCGCATACTACATGCTACATGCTACATTTTGGCCAAATCAGTTCGTACTACTAGTATAGTATGCGGTTTCGGATACAGCCCTTGACCTTTGACCACCAAATACTAATCAGTTCATCCTTGAGTCCAAGTGGATCTTTGTGCCAAATGTAATGAAATTCCCTACAGGCGTTCCTGAGATATCACTTTCACGAGAATGGGACTAACGTAAGGTCACAGTGACCTTGACCTTTGACCTCCAACATCTAATCACTTCATCCTCGAATGCAAGTGGACGATTGTGCCAAATCTAAAGAAATTTGCTCAAAGCGTTCCCGAGACATCACAAGAATAGGACAGACATGAGGTCACAGTGACCTTGACCTTTGACCAGCTCAATCAAATCAGTTTGTCCTTGAGTCCAGGTGGACGTTGGAGCAAAATTTGAAGAAATTCCCTCGAGGCGTTCCTGAGATATCGTGTTCACAAGAATGGACCGGACGTACGTACATAGGAACGGACAAACATCCCGAAAACATAATGCCTCTTGCCACGGCTGTCACCGGCGCAGAGGCATAAAAAATCGAGAGGATCTGACAACATCATTCTGCATAATATTTAGCCATAGCCATTCATAACAATGGGCCATTTTTTGGACTATTTGGGTTTTGGAACAATGGGCAGTCCAAATAGGGAAGAGGTCGGGGTAGATGGACAGGTCAAACAAAAACAGGACTTTCACCCAGAGACTACTGTTCTTGTCCTGTGTGAAACCAAGTCAACGTTGACTTATCTTACCTTGCTTTTGTTATGTAACTTACGTACTTGACATACACTCGAGACACTGTCAAGTATCAATCTTTTATTATATAAACTATTAACCTCTTAAGAGCCCAACGGCCGCTATTCTGTCTTTCAGAGGTTGTAGCGGGTTCAGTCTTAAAGCTAGAGAATAATATACTGGTATGATATGAAGGAATCCATTGGTACCATTTCATGTCAGCTTGTTGGGAACCATGCTAAATAACGCTCCAAAGTTACGCTAAATTTTGGCAAGAAAAAACTGGCATGGCCATTTTCAAAGGGGTCCCTTGACCTCTGACCTCAAGAGTGAAAACTGTATTTTATTTGAGAAAACAGATGTTGACAAACTGCATAATTTGCAGTTGAAAAAAGGTAATAAATTTATCACAAAATGTTTAAAATCACAATAAGATTGTATCATGACTTAAGTATCGTGATAATATCGTATCTTGGGGCCTCTGGTGATTCCCAGCCCTACTAACCATCTACGCAAGTTACGTAACAAACATATTTATTTTACGTAGCAAACATACTTATTTGAACCCAAACCACGATCTCTTCCTAAACCTAACCAAGTAGTTTTGTTGCCTAAACATGAAGTTCTGCACTGCAGGGTACTGCACTGCAATGATCGCTCGTGTTGCTGGACATTCGTAGGAGAAAGCACGGAAAATGAAACATAACTTTTCATAAGATATCATACGCACCGTTGTATGAGGATACGTTGACCTGGGGAATGTAAGCCCAGTGTTCACTCTCTGTTTATCTCTGTTTTTGGTTCCCACCAACTCCTGAGAGAAATGCCTGCTTCTTTAGCTGCTAAATGCTCAACTATGTTCAAAAGCTAGTAGATTACTTTGTCTGTCTGCTGTTTGGTGCTGAGCAAGTAGTGTACAGTGGGTTTCTAGAGCTTTTTAGCTGGACACAGCTGCCCGCTGCTGCCAAAAACGACACGATGAGAGCGGTAAGAGTGAACCAAAACAGTAAAGCTACAGGCTGTAAAACCCAAACAATGAGCCAAAAGTCGCAATAAAACTCCATGGAGTTGAGGGGAACAGCAGAGTCGTTTATCACTGCGAGTGACATTTTTCACATATAAGTAGGGGTCCATTGCGAATATAAAATTCTTGATTACAGAAGCTTTAAGGTAACATATAACCTGGGGCAATAAATATTTTAAGAAATATTTTACAGGTGGCCATGTTTCCGTCTCCTAGAAATAACATTTATTAATTTCTTTCGCCAAATATGTTTCGCTCAACAGATTATGATCGGTTTGAGCTTTTGAACAACGAAGTTGTAAGGAGGTGGTCAGGCTGTGGCAAGAGCTGATTTTATATGAAGCAAACAAATGAAGTAGGTTATCACTATACCTGAATTTCCCTCGGGATCAATTAAGTTACTATCTATCTATCTATCTATCTATCTATCTATCTATCAGTGAACATTTTGCAACGTTCTGTATGAACGATATGCAACTTGGCAGATACTTTCATTAAAAACATTTCTAATTATGTTGATAACAAGCATAATGAGAGTGGTATTAAGTTTCTCACAGAAGGTATTTGGAGTTGCAAATTAGTTGGTAATGAAGGTAATTTCTTCGAGACCGCATTGGATCGTGAGACAATTGATGGGGGATTTTTGTGCTACAGTTTTTCCGAGTATGGTCTGATTTCCAGCACAGTCACAGCAAAGTCATGCAGTTACAACAGTACAAATGAGGGTTCCTTTCATACAGAACATGTCGTGCCATTTGTCACCAACGCAGCACCATGAACCTTTTGTGTGTCCATTATGCCATTAAGTATTTTTAAAAAAAAATCAAAAATAATGACTGAATCCCACGGCTCAATTCGGTAAAGAAAAGATTCAGACCTTTTGCACCTTCTCTAATTTTTCATCATTGTTGATGAAAATACTATAACACCCACATCTCAATCTTAAAACAATAGAGAAACTAATTGCCATATAAACAAAAAAATGAGCCCACACACCCTATCACTAATCTATTCAGAATAGTACATTGTGTACAAGCTTTGATGTGGCACATTCAGTCACTCAGTAGCCTATGTAAGCTGTAAAGCCAATCTCCTTCACCCCATTAACTGTTGACAAGTGTGTGAAGAACAATTATGCTTTAAAGTGCGGGATCAAAAACTGACTCCTGTGGCAGATAACCTACAGTAAACCACACTGTGACCATAGAGATGACTTGGGAGGGAAGGAGCATTTTCAAACTCTGCCAAGTTCATTTTGACAGATGGGAGATATGAGGTCTGGCTGCAGCGGGATGGAACAGCTGTCCACAGCTGCACTGGATAGAGGCCAGTGTTAAGCCCAGAGGACACTGAAACAAATACACAAAAAGCCTGTGAGATCTGAACACTTCTGCCAAACTGTCACCCAAAACTCTTGGACCTTGGAAACATGTCACTGGAGTTTGTTCAGTGTTCGTTTATGGCTGCTCTCCTATATATTTATTTTTTCAAATTAGGTTTACCTGTCTGTGTTTAGCAGTGACTCCGGTCTCCATGTGGTAACTTCATGGCCATCATTGTCTCTAAAAGTCTAAAATGTTAAGGTTGAGCACATAAGCATAATTGCATATGCACATAGCCGCCATAGACACACACAAGTATAAATCCAGCTTCAGTCTGACTTTTGATGATCACAGCCAGGGTCTCTAACAAAGAGACATAATAAGAAAGGCTAACATTTATTGTGTGAAAAAAATGAAAGCAACCTTTTCATATCATGCTGACAAGGAAATGAGAAATACATATTAGCCACACTGGGGAAAATAAAGTCAGGATACTGCACTGCTTAACTGAATTAAGCATAAAAATTACTATAATATCAACAAAATGTTTAAAAATTAACAAAATAGTTGTCTTGCGACGAGTTGACATAGGCCGCGATTTTCAGAGAAGCACCGCCCGCGTCCTTTCGGCGGCCGTGTAAATCAATTGAGCTGTTCACACAGGACACACCACGGGGCTTCGCAGCCGGCTCGCGATCTACAGCGATAGTTTCGCCGTCTGGTCTATTTTCTCCGTTACGCTGAATTCACACCAGGAAGCGGCGAAGTTATAATAATTAAATTTTTCTGCAGCTGGGAGGCGTATTCATGTGTTTCAGGTGGGAATAAATTCTTTGTAACATAGGTCAACATGCAACAGGACATTGGGCATTGGCGGCGGGTCCTCTCTGGCCGCACTTCGCCACTAAAAGTTGAACTTTTCCAAACTTTTAGTTTGGCCGCACTTCGCCGCAGAATCAAACGTCCGCGGTTGCTGAGATCGGGAGCGGCCGCTGCAGTTTTTCATAGACATTGCATCACAGCTCGCCGCAGGCCGTATTTCGCCGCTGCTCTGGTGTGAATTCGCCGTTAGCGGTTTTGAAACTCTGTGTATGTGTGTTCAGTATGTGCAATGTCCCTGAGTGAGAGCAGTAGAAGATTAAAAGATGGCACTGACCTTACATTTACAAGACAAATAGCTCGTTTTAATGGCCAAAAATGAAGGAAAATGTTCCAGTATTTGTGACATGTTGACCTCTGCTACAGAGAATTTCTTCCCGCTGCTATTTTAGACTTCCACTTCAGGAGATGATTCAGTCGTCCTCATTTTCTTTCCTAGTCATGGGTCATTATTAATCATAAATAAGTTGAGAGAGAAAATGAGATTCTACGCTCTTCCTTTCCTCTTCATGATGTTACAGTCAGAGAGCTCATTTTCTGCTCCAGCAGTGCTCCAGACATCCTAACAATGTCTTGTTACTGTTCATTATTTTTTTGAACAACTTCTGGTCCTATTCACTTGCTCCTCCTCAAATTACCTATGACTATCATTTCTTCTTCTCTCGTCCTGACAGGAGGTGAAGTACTTCCAGTTTCCAGGAGAGCTGCTAATGAGGATGCTGAAGATGCTGATTCTCCCGCTCGTCGTGTCCAGGTACTGAAGTCTGTCTCCTGCCTTTCCTTATAATCCTCAAAGCTTGAACCCATTGGCTTAACACATTAGGAGTTTTCAGTGACATATTTTGTGAGTTATTACTTAATGTAAGTGTATATTCATATACAGTACACAGTTCACAGCAGGGTGGAGTGCAAATTGTATGCTTAGGTATAGCGAGTCAAACATGAATAGTGCTGCAGGATTTTGAAAAAATATCTAAATGCGATTATTTTGACTGATATTGCAATTGCGGAATGATCTTTTTTTACATCATTATTCTCATTTTCACTGAAAAACATTAAAATGATTATGGTGTGATTTTTGCGGGGATCTGTACCAAACAAAGATGTTTTATTAAGTCGGTAGAGTATGATGTGTAGGCCAGGACGTCTCTGCAGCACGACAATATTGAATTTAAAATGGTGTTTTGACGCACATTTCGCCTTTAACAAATATTGCAATTTTAACAAATACTGCGATTTCAAAATTCCAGGAGGCCATATTGCGTTTTCGATAAAATTTTGATTAATTGTGCAGCCCTAGTCCCCAGCAATACACCCGCCAACTGTGAAGTCGATCGGATGGGTGGTTCTCGAGATATGCAAAGGACACACCCACAGACAGACAGAGATTCCTGCTTTAGTTAGATTAGATGTTGTCTTCTATACTCTCATTCACACAGCACTGTTGTTTTAAGTATCACTGTGTGTGTGTGTGTGTGTGTGTGTGTGTGTGTGTGTGTGTGTGTGTGTGTGTGTGTGTGTGTTGCATTCAGTCCCTGAATGAAAGCAGTGGGGGATTAAACATCTTTACATTCACAACGGAAATCCAACAAACCAGTAACACTGATGTGATGCCAGCTTGGCTGTGATTAAAATGCTGTATATGTGGTTACTGGTGGATCCTCCGGTGGTTACTGGTGGTTATTGATGCATGAATTTAACATGCAGACCTGAGTTTAATTCTTCCCAAACAGTCTACTTTATCTGCAGCACACCTCATGCTACGTGAATAATTCATATGCATTACTGAATGGATAAGACGCAGCAGCAGCAGTTTAGACCTCTGAATTCTTTGCCTCCGAAGACAATATGCAAATGGTCATCCTCAACACAATGACAATGATGAATTGGCACAATAACATTATTAAAAGAACCAGTTTTCAATCTTGTTTTACTTTGTATTCAAACTCATATCTCCAAGGGCTGAGCACTACTTCAGCGGTCTGATGGAGCGTGCTGTATATGACTATAGTGCCAGCATTTGTGCGGAAGTTGAATTGACTTCAATATTTAACAGAAATATAAGTGACAGCAGACAAAGAGTGGTAAACATTTACAGAGTTGTTCTGAAGAAGCTGAATGAATGAATAAGAAATAGAAAACTAAAAACTAATTATCAATGGACAAATGTGTGGAGAAATAACAAATGAGCAAAGTTTCTGACATTTCATAACAGTAAACACTGCCTGAATTGGACCAAAAAAGGTGCCAGTACCCTAATTAAGCAGTTGCATGACATGAGCGCTGTCGCAATAACCAGGATATTGCAATACCGCGCTATTGACAAGCCAACCGCAGGGGATGGCAAGCAACCGCGACAACCACTATGTTCACTTTTTTGAATTATTTTTAAAGAGGCGCTGAGCGTCTATTCTACGCTCAGCGAAGCACGTATGGGTTTTTTTTCTGGTCGCCGAGAGTTGAAAAATGTTCAGCTTTGGGTAAAAGCACTTTTTACTTTTTACTTTTTACCCAGCCGTCCAATCACAATGGAGGACGGGCGAGAAAAACATCAGAAAGACCAACCGTCACATCATACATGAACATGTGTTGAACAACAACAACAATGGAGGAGAAATTAATACACATAGACCGGCAGGTCCGTCCTCTCTCCCTACATGCGTCAGCCTTCCCTTCATCCAGATCATGTACTCTACCTTGTGCCGACATGTTTACTACCGCGGATATTCCGTATCATAGCAACCAGACGCAACCAAAGCGTCTCAGCTGAAAAAACGCTGTGCCTCAGCGCCCTTCTGTGTTCTGCATTTAACAATAAACAAGTACTTAAATAGTTTTAAAACTGTCATCTTTGTCATTTAAAAGGCAACAATATACGTAATAATAAACTAATAATAAAGCTTATTTATATGGCACTAAAATCAGGATGAATGAAGTACTTTGCAAAAAAAAGAAAAAAAGAAGCATTAATATCGCATATCGAGCTGTTGAACCAATCATTGTCACCGCAGGGGAAATTCCCTCACCGCGACAGCCCTACATGACATGATCATTGCATGTGTCTTGATTATATTTATATTTATACGTCTATCTTGGTAATATATCCCATTTAAATGTATTTTTGTATGCAAGAAGTGGACATAGTAACCGTGACGTCACCCATTGGTTTGTGAACTGCCGTTTTGAAGCCTTGAGTTCGGCATTTTGGCCTTCATCATCTTGGCTTTTTGCAACCAGAAGTGACACAAGAGGGTGGAGCTAAGTACAACCGAACGCTGAATAACACATTTTTAGGCGACCAAAATGTTAATATTAACTTTCTTGGACTGAAAACACAAAGTTGTTGGATGAAAACACGGGCAACTCCCAGACTGGACAGCTACGTGGTAGCAACCTGTCAATCACAAGGTCGCCACGCCCTAAAGCATCCCCTACTTTAGGGTCTATTTGACTCTAAATGGGACCATAATTTACAAAATGAGCATCATGCTGTATTGAAGAAGACTTGAAACTAGCGGTGAGACCATAAACTCATGTTTACAATGTTTACTGAGGTAATAAATCAAGTGAGAAGTAGGCTCATTTTCTCATAGACTTCTATACAATCTATACTTCTTTTTCGCACCGGAGGAGTCGTGTGGTGATGCAAGTTAATTAAAATTAATTCAATAAAAGTGTTTTTTCCTAAATGTTGAGACACCTCATACGTAGGCCAGACAGACATTTCCCCTGCTCATTACTCTGCACAAGTGTAATGTAGCTATGTAGCCTACTTAGGCCTCAAGAGCCCTTCTGGTGCCGACAGACATAGAAACCTTCCGGAAGGGCGCGCTTTCAAAGCGCACAAAAACGCGTGCAAGAGTATCACCACCACTGCTTCAACTCCATCCCAGGGGAAACACTGCGGTATTAACCACGAATGTCCAACTGAAGTTTTAAGTTCGCTTTTGACCTGGGAAACAGCAGTTGAGAGACAGCCTCACCACAGTAGTAATTTTTCTGGAGCTTTCGATTATATCACATGATCTTCCTCAGCAGATGAAGTATGCTCAGTTCTCATGTAAATGTTGATGCATTATTGACAAGGGAAACAAACGCTGGCAAAACAGTCTCACCACAAGGTCTGAGATCTTAAAGTGCTCAGAAAAACGGATATTTGAACACACAAACTCTGTGATGTGAAATGACTGAAAGTTCCAGAAAAGATACAAGGTGGACCTTGTGGTGAGTTTTGTCAACATGAATGTCCAAAGTTTTATGTTTGGAGTTTTCAAATAAATTGAAGGATTACATCTGAACAGGCTAAGAATGTTGTCCACGGTCTTAGCCCCATAAAACCATTTCTAAATGCATTGGCTCATTCACTCAGAAATCCGTTGTTACCAAGCTGCTGAAAAATTGACATTTTTAAGATTTTGCACCTCACAAGATTATCAACGTGAGTTGATTGTCAAAGTGAGAAGCATGGGAAGGCATTAGTTGCTTACTGATGGATTGCACTGACACATTTGCTATAACATGGTTCAACATGCATTATGAAAAATCAGTATAACTTGGATGTTTTTTCTTGCAGTTTGATGTCGGGACTGGCAGCCCTCGACGCCAAGTGTTCCAGTCGGCTCGGTCTGATCACAGTGTCTTATTACCTGTGGACCACCTTTGTGGCCGTGGTAGTGGGAATCATCATGGTCTCCATCATCCACCCAGGCGGTGCAGCCCAGAAAGAGGACTCTGAGGACAGCGGCAAGCCTATCATGAGTTCTGCTGATGCTCTGCTGGATCTCATCCGGTAAAACCACCATAACATCCAACTGACTTTACATGTCATGTGCACCCCATGAACAACTGATTCCCAGTAGATGATTCTTACATATGAGAGCAATTACTGTATTAGCCTTTTTGTCAGGCTGACATAGTACAAGTTGAACACATAATGTTCAATTGTATGGCTGTAAGGAAAACTCTTCACAGCAGCTGAAGTCTATATCTGCCAAGTCAAGTGTTTCATTAATCAGTGGCTTCAGTAAAGCATTGTTAGGTGGTCTGTAATTCGCTCATATCAGGGAAGGGATGATTAGCAGAACAAGCCAGGCTTGGGAGGGCTGCAGTGAGCTACCGTCCTCAAAAATAACACCCACTGAAAGCTGCACACAGATTATTTCTGTGCTGCAGGGGATTTGTGTTGTCAGGGTTTAAAGGTGATGTATGGCGCTGAATTCTGAAGAGAGGGACATACAGGAGGGGAGCAAGTGGAATAGATATAAGGAGACTGATATAGAGTGTATATACTGCATACAATACAGGATAGGCACTGCCTTATGAAAGCAAATAATACTACTACAGAAAAACGATATTCAAAGATCCCGGGTTAATATGCTACATAATTGAAATGTGCATTACTAAATGTTTAGCGTTATACAACAACGCAAGCACAACTAATTCTGTGAATTTAGAATCAACAAATCAAATGCATACAACAAGTTTACGACAACAAGCACAAACAAACAATAAGAATTCAAATCATAGTCACCACAGAAAGTATCTGTGGATTTACAAGCTACTGTAGCTGTGAGCAGACTGCAGCACTGGCTACAGTCAAGGACTATAGAAGCAAAGAGATGAAACTTCTGTGCTTTTTTGACAACAGCCGCTAGATGAAGAACACCAATAAGTCTGTGGCCATGGATGTATAAAGAGGCGTCTGTAAATCAGAGGATTTTTTTTAGGTAAAACAACTTCCCAGTACGAACACTTAAATAGCCCTCATTTAAATCGTTGTGTCCTAAAAGTTGTAAAATCCACTAATAGCCAAAGCCAGAGTTATTTTCCTCGCCATAATGAACGTGCATCAGACCCACAGGACTGCACCGCCCTGCACGTTTATGACATATCTGATTCTGGCAGGTTCCTGCTAGCTGTGTGTGGCTGTAATAATGGATATATTGGCTGTAATTCATCACTTTTATGATCTTATAATACACCGATGGGCTGTATGCTGTAGACCTGTACCATGGTGGATGTATTAACTTCTCCCAAACAACCGGCTATCGGCCAGTAGCTAGTAGCATGAGATAAACATAATTTTATGTAGTTGTAGGCTATTTACTAACACGCAGGGCAAAAGCACAGGACACAACCTCTTATACATCCATGGTCTTCTAACTTCCAAATATGTTCATCGTTCACTTTATGATCCTCTGGGAAGCGGCCGGGCAAAAAGGTTTAATAAATTAATAAGTAAGTAAGTAAATAGTTAAAACCGTATGCATATTTATAATATTTGTATTGTTCAACACAGGCCATTTTGGTAGAGACATTTTACTGGCGTCCGGTAGTCGCTTTCAGTCCAAAAGGGCGGAAGCGTAGCTTTGCTGCTGGGCGCTGATACTGCAATGGACGACCAATTGTCTTTCACTTATCAATATACATTCTTTGCTACAGTTGAATATGGTAATGCAGAGTCAGGGCCAGATCTTACGTTACTGTGGAAACAGGAATACACAACTCCTGCTATCTAGCAGCTGCCTGCCAGCTGTAGCTAGCCCGAGGCACACAGCACATGACAGACGTAGCATACTTTCAGCTCGCGATGCTATTCATTACAATATGAATGCC